>OX103974.1:10579277-10620939 GCA_944470395.2 Schistosoma turkestanicum | reverse complement strand
TTTCATCTCATTAATTTTCAATATTAACTCTTTACATTGTTTTATTATTGACAGTTTAAATCTTCATGATTTCATTGGTCATAAAACATGTCGAGCATTTTATGAAAAATCAGATGGAATAATACTTATCTTTGATATATGGTCAAATGATACTTTACGTGAATTAGAAGAATATCATTATTCATCTATAAATAATCAAAATAGTATTATGCATAAACCTATATACATGGTATTGGGTAATAAAAAAGATTTAATTCAAACACAATCAAATCCATCAGTTAGTAAAGTATCAAATAAACGTATAACGGATTTTGTGAATGTAAGTTGAATGTTTCATTATGAAATTTACATTGTCGTCTTAATTTGGTTTGTGGTGATGAAAATGTCTACAAAAACAATGCTTAACCCCCATGGAGCATAGGCCACCGACCAGTTTTCTCCAACCAACTCTGTCTTGGGCACAAAAACAGGGTTACTGCCTGTCGCAAGCGCAAATAAAGGAGGAAGGTTGAGCATTGGGTTAGCGCTCGTATCCTATAGATGACCAACTTATTTAAAGTACTCTAAGCAGAACAGATAACTCGAACCATTTTAACTCTGTCCTGGCAGTTTGAAAGTCCTGATTTAGAAGAGTTTCTGAAGTTAAGAGGCCAATGTTCCTTGCTCACGACTAGACAAACAATTAATATAGGTACATGAAATATTCATGCAATATGGAAGACCAGAAGAACTATTCAAATTACTGCCGAAAAAAAATGATACAATCTGGTGGTGCTTGGAATGAGTGAAGCCCATTAGACGAGGGATGCACAAAGAAGACCAACTTCAGGAAAGATGCTGTTGTACTGCGTCTATGAAGAAGAAAATGCCCCCACAGGGGATTATGATGAATGTCACTCAATGCTATGCTCCCACCAACATTAACAATGTAAACGGTAGGGATCAATTCTATGAGATGCTGAAGTTAACCATGAAGAAATCCCTAGCAAACAACTTGACCATCCTAATTGAAGACCTAAGTGCTGAGATTAGGATGGACAACACTGGATATGAAGACATTATCAAAGGATATGGAATGAGAGTAAGGAATGAAAAAGGTGAGAGATTCGCAAACCTATGTGACTTCAACAAAATGGTCACAGGCGGCAACATATTCGGACACAAATGCATACATAAGGTGATATGAGTTTCACGGGATCATACTACACAGAACCAGATCAACCGCGTCTGCATCAGAAGGACAATGGAAGACGTGAGAACAAGATAAGAGTTGACATAGCTTCAGATCATCACTTGGTATTGGTCAAGATGAAAATGAAACTCAAGAAGCACTGAACAATGGGGCGAACAACATCACAAAAGTTTAAAATGGCTTTTAATGATCTAGTGAAAGAAGAGGAAACCACTATGGATAAAGGGGTCAAAGGAGCAGTAACTCTTACATGTCATGATGTTTCGGGCCAAAGAAGCTCCATCACAAGGACTGGATCTGTGTGGATACTCTGGATACGATTCAATCAGTATCAGCCAAACAAGAGCAGAGAAAGCTAAGGCACAGGATGAATACATAAAAGCAAACATGGAAGTGAAGAGGAGAATCAGAGCTGATAAACGGAATTATGTTGAAGAACTAGCGAAGATAATGTAAAGTGCTGTAAGAGAAGGAAACTTGAGACAACTATACGATACAACGAAGAAGCTCACTAGAAAATGTCGTAAACCAGAACCACCAGTGAAAAACAAGGAAGGCAAACCAATCACCGACATTGAAGAACAGCGAAACGGGTAGGTGGAACACTGAAGAACTCTTGAACAAACAAGTCTCACTAAACCCACTCATCATCGAAGCAGCAACTAAAGACTTCCTAACTGATGGTGACCTACCAACCGCATGGCCATCAGACAAGTCAGGGGTTGGAAAGTAGTAGGAACAGACAGCCTACTATCAGAGGTATTAAAAGCAGGCATAGCAACTACTGCAAAAATGTTCCACGCATTGTTCAGCAAGATTTGAGAGGAAGAACAAGTATCAAGAAACTGGAAAGAAGGACATCTGATGGAGATACCGAAGAACTACAGAGTAATTACTCTACTCTCGACACAAAGGAATATCCTTGACAGAATGTTGTTACACGGAATGAAAGATTCAATAGACACCAAACTTCCAGATCAGCATGCTTACTTCCGTAAAAATCAATTGTATGCCGACTAAATCGCTAAAGTGCTGATCAAAATGGAACACAGCACCACAAATCCGCCTCCTTGACTACGAGATAGTGTATAATAGTGTGGACACTCGGAAGACTTCCTCAACCATAAGGTGTATCTGAGAAGATGGTCAATATCATACAGAATTCTTACGATGGACAACACTGATGTATCCTGCATGGAGGATAGCTCAAAAACTCGTTCCAAGTGAATAATGTTGTCAGACAAGCTTGCTTACTCCCACCCATTCTCTTCAACACGTGGAGGGAAGCTCGGGATACACTGAACAGTTTGGATGAAGCTGGACGATCTGGAATTTGCAGATAACCTAAATCTTGTCTCTCACACACTACATCAAATGCAGGAGAAGACGGTCTGTGTAGCAGCAGCCTTTATAGTAACAGGCCTCAACATACATAAGGGACAAAGTAAGATCCATAGATACAACACAACATTCACCAACCAAATTACACTTCATGGAGAAGCTTTGGAGGATGTGAAAAAGCTTTACATATCTGAGCAGCATCCTTGAGGAGCACGGTGGAACTGATGTAGATTTGAAGGCACCTATTGGAAAAGCAAGGGCAGCCTTTCTAAAATTGGGGAACATCTGCAACTCAAAACCACTATCAATCAAAGACAAAGTCAGAATTTCTAATACAAATGTCAAGACGGTTCTGCTGTATGAAGCTATAACTTGGAGAACTACATAATCATCATCCACGAGATACAAGTATTTATTAACACAGATCTACTCAAGATACTCCGGCTCCATTCGCCAGACACCACCAGAACCTGCCTAATGTGGAATAGACAAAGCCAGATTCCAGAAGAGGAAGAAATTAGGGAAAAGCGATAGAGGTGGATAGGATAAACTTTGCGGAGATCACCCAACTGAATCACGAGGCAAGCCCTCACCAGAAATCCTCAAGGTAAAAAGAAAAGAGGTAGACCAAAGAGCACACTGCGCCGACAATAAGAGACAGATGTCCAAAGAATAAATAGTGATTGGGAAGAACCCGTAAGGAAGGCCAGGGCAGAGTTGGTTGGAGAATGCTAGTCAGCGACCTATGCTCCACTAGGGGTAACAGACATAAATAAGTAATTAATGTCACACAGGTTTAGAAAAACTGGAATTTTACATACTTTCAAATGCTACCGGTGGACCTTCAACACGAATCACTCAGTTTTATGGTAAGAAAAGTTACCACTATAAGTAATCACTGAATGGTTATTTAAGTAAAGTGTTAAAGTATTTTTAAATGAATATTTATCATTTTTTTGTTTTATGAACGAAAATCTTGTTCTTTAGGCTCTGGATGGTATGTTTTTTGAAATAAGCGCGAAATCGGGAGAAAATGTTCAAGAAGCTATCGATGCATTCTTAAGGTAATTTGATATCTAAATAACAAACTGTTCGATCGAACTTTCTCGAAAACAGAAGGCATCAACAAATAAACACCAGACATTTATCTATAATAGATCTGTAGATCGATTCATACACCGATTGAATGTGCAATATTTTATTGATATGTACTATCAAAACAGATGTACATATATTCATTTTATAACCTAAATACTGGCTTAGTTTACATCTTAAAAAGCATGCAAGATATACGTACCCGATAAATTTTTGAGACATAAATGATCGTTGTTGTAGTTATAAGTTATTACATAGATTCACCTTCGATTGGGAAAGGGTAATGTGACATTGGTTTTGAGGAGAATTAAGGAGATTGCTAACGTGCTAACACTTCAATGTGAGTAGTTCTGTTCAATGCCATGGTGCAACCACACAGGTACTAGACACCCTGGTGGACCATTCACGCTACTTAGATACCTCTAGGACAGTTTATAGTGATTATTTTCTATCTATGATTGCTTCAATCAATATGCAGAGGTTAGACATGCCGACTTGAACCATCCCAATTACATGACTGTCAAACTTATTATTATTAGCAGCAATACAGCACCCCAATCACAATGGCTCTTATGAATTTCACAAGACAACCACTAGTATCAATGACATCGGTCACCGTGCTAACCGAATTTGTATATGGACTATTAGTAATACTTGCCAAAATGATGCCAAGCCATCCACTATGTTCACAACGAACCTCTGGAGTCATAATAGGAAACTGGTTCTATATAGCAATATAGTAGTAATTTTTTATACTTTCAGCATATACCACTGTGCCAAGTCCACATAGGTTAGTTCGGCTTCTGAACAGACCAATGAATTTATTCTTTTCAAAATATTACCCACACATATTTTGACCTTGTCAGTTATTGGCTAATAACTATGACTATTTTTTATGAGTATATGGGTGTGAATCCCTTACTCAATTTATCATATCTTGAGCTTATTTTGGTCTCTCTATAAGTTGTAAATCATGCCTTATTAAATGTACAAGGCACACTGGCCTTCTTCGACTGGCTTTGCATTTCCGTTTCCCAGCCTTTTTATTTACATAAAGTTATCTCATTCAGTCCATATCTGGCTTCTCATTATCACTGTCGCTCGAATGGAGTTAGCCTACGTAAAATACACAGAATTAAACACATTCATTTTTGTACAACATTTAATAGGTTGTCACAAAGTCGGAATCAGATAGCGGGCCATTCATAAGTTCTTCACGTGTCGGATACAATACTTTCAAGTAATAACTAGAAATGACTGAAATTACAATAGTCAGTCACAGGACACTGACTTGGAAATTTAGACTTCAAGCGTCCATCTCGGCTCTTAAGCATACTGGCTTCGATTCCTGGTGAGATCAAGGTCATGTACTGATAAGAACCCCCTAAACTAGTACATAAGAGTTGTTCAATGTCCACTGATCTTCCCTGATTCTTAAGCTAATCTGAACCCCTGTGACATAAATCACTTTCAGAAAAAAAACAAATCCACAATCAACTCATTAGTTACAATCACATTATTTTATTGTACTTTTTGAAATAAACTACTCAAACTAATTGATTATTTAATTTTAAATTTTTGTTTTAGAAAACTTAAATTAACTAGTGAAAAAACAAAACAATCGAAAGAAATCAAAGAAGATAAGAAAATGGGCTGTTGTAGTTGTTGTTTCTTGTGAACATTGATAATTGAATGCTTAAAAATAAACTTAAGCCCTTTTTTCCAATTCATTTTAACTTGGACATAGTGAAGAAACAATAGGCTTATGGTAGAACTGTTACGCCTGCACGTAAACACGTCAACTTGATATGCTTGAACTATTACGAGTTTACCTAGTCGGAAAACGAGAGCGACGGTCGAGGATCCGGTGACACGACATGCTACTCAAATCCGATTATCCAAACCCCCATATTGAGTCAAAAATAAGACAAGACTTGATATGAAGTAGGACCTGTATTCCAGAAAGTACGAGGTTCGAGTCCAGAAGAGAATCAGGATCCCAGACTAGGGATCCTGGTCCTGGTCCTGGTCATAAAACGTTACAGATAGTGCGTATTTATACGTTTTGGTCGAATGAGAAACAGCATCGAAGTCTGTGACATTGACAGTTAAGACGACCAATAAGCAGCAACATTTGAAGTGACACTAATAGTCAGTACGGACAATAAGAAACAACATCGGAGTACGTGACATTGATATCTAGGACGACCATAAAACTGACCAGTAGGAATTAACCAATAGAATATGATCAATAATTCTCTTAGGATACTGGATGAATATCCTAACAAGAACGCTTGTAATTGTAGGTGTTTGGAAAATGTCTAGTGATAGCCAATCAGTTCACTATTTCATTGCTTATTATTGATCTGACTCTTGTGTTGACAGACGTAGACTACTTGTTTGTTGGGGACTGACTATACGATAATCAGTGGATGATGAAGACGCCAGAAAACACACACTACCTGAAAATTGGTTACACTGGAGTGGAAACAGTCATTTTTTTGCTGAAATCTTGAATTCAAATGTTATTTTGTTATTTCACCATGAGTATTGATTTATTCTTTTCATACTCGAATGTCACATATCTTTCTTTATGACGTTAATACTAGTATGATTTCAAATTTCATATTAGTCACATAGTTAATTTGATCCTTATTATGATAAAATGACTCATCTGTGCCCGGACTACTGTGAACCGTGTAGAGTCTTTGAAATAAACTGTTCTCAATCTGTCTATTTAAGTCTGTTTGGAACACGTAAAGATAATAGTAGTAACGAATAGAAAAACATATAGATTAGCGCGTCATGCTGATATGATTTTGAGATGGTGGAGAAAATTTATAGCTCAGGTGGATGAATGTGGTGGTGTTTCGTTCTTTGAGCTAGATATTCTGGTTGTGAAGCTTTTATTGTTCTCCTGCTGAACAACATTATCAGCACAAATTTCAGTCAGAAGTAAAGTATCTGAATTACTCCACATTTTTGACCTGTAGCTTGTTCTGCTAACCTCGATCTTGATTGGAAAAGCATCTTATGACTATCTTCCAAAAGAACGGCTATCCATGCAACTTCATCAAAAAACATCAACCGAAATCGTCAGCAGAAGTGAATGAAATCATGTACAGGAACCAATAAACGGATCATCCTACTATACACAAAAGACATATCGGAGCATACAGCACGACTACTGAAACCATTTAGAATAGGTGTGGCACACAAACCAACAGAATCATTTCAATCAATCCTATGTAGACCAAAGGAAAAAATGACAAATGAAGGAAAACCAAATATAATCTACAAAATAAATTGCTCAGACTGTGAAAAACACTACATAGGACAAAGTGGATTCTTCAACCCCTCTAGTTTTGACTTTCTAAACTTTTTTCACTGAAACATATTTCTTGAATAATATCTTTTAATCCTAACCTCTTCGATTACTTCTAATACGTTTACTACCTCTTCTAGTATTGGGTTTGAATTGAAAATTATATCTCTGTGCTAATGTGGTATGGCAACATGAACTGATGTACTTACGTACGAAGTTCTACGTTGTATCTGACTAACTGACTGAAGTGGACTGCCTCTTCAGCTTCGTTTACGTGAACACCAATTAGCAGTCAAACGCCACGACAAAGCTTCGCTTATATCAATACACACCGACAATTATGGACACATATTCGATTGGAACAATGTGGAAATACTGGGTAGGGGGAGGATAAAGAACACTAGGGAATTTTTAGAAGCTTGGCACTTAGGTCAATCAGCAATCAACAAACACATCGACATTGACCCAATTTACCAACCAATCACACAGATTACAGGCGACATAGGATCAAGAAACAGATCAAAAGGGGGATACAATTAAAACAAATGTAAGGTTTGAGGTCAACAGCAACCAATCAAGATCGAGGTCAGCAGAATAAGCTACAGGTCAAACGTGGAGAAATTCGAATGCTTCACTTCTATCTGAAGAACAATGAAAGCTCCACAACCATAACATCCAGCTCAAAGAACGAAACACCACCACAATTGACTAACGCTTTCATGACATAGCTTGACAAAAAATAATCATTAAAACTTATGGTTTGATAAGTATTGTTACTTCTCCATGTAATGAATGGCTTGTGTGTTCATAAATTTGAAATAGTCTTTGGCTTCTGAATACGGAAGATTATTTTATACAAGTATAAACGAGCAATATAAGAGTAATTAAGTCAAAGTAAACGTCAAACTTAGTCAGGTGAAAAATATGTTCATGTCTCTGCATATAGTTCTATGTAAATAATTCATGGTTATAGCTAACATTAGTTTTTCTGGTTAGCGTTTTTTTGGCAAGTTAGTTTTTGACGGAATGGGGTCGCCAACCCCATGTCCAACCCTCCTCCTTTACCCGGGCTTGGGACCGGTAGTAGACCCGAAGGTTCTACTGGCGGAGTTTGCTATTAAGTTGACTAATGTTAATTACTTATGAGGCTAGCTGAAATGATCATTTATGTGACAATTTACTTGTCAGTGTTTTTATTCAAAAAATGTAAAAACTTATAATGCTTAAATTACAGTAACAAAATCTTGTCGTTCATTTAAAATCAACTAGTTGGATAAATAAATCTTTTTGTAAACCTTTCAGACTTTTATTCATTTAGTGTTTTCACATTCAAAAGACATGATTGTTTACATACAATACATTGATGTAAGAAAATATACGAGATGATGATACGAGAAGTTTCTAATTTGTTTGTACTGTTGTTATTTAATTTATGTGGGTTTAGTCTGTGGGTGCTTCATTTAAATAATCAATATTCAGTGTTAGCTTAGTGATGATGTTCACCTTTGATGTATTGATGTATTTTTCAGAGAAATGTTTCTCAGAAAATATGTTCCTGGTCGCTAACACAAAAATTGCGTACATATGCATAAACATTATCTAATGTGAACATTTTAAACCTCAGCAGATACGTCAGATTCATGCTTATTCAGCATATTCAACATTTTAACGTGATCTGACAAATGTCGAAGATACAGTTCATGAATCAATCATTGTTAGATCATCATTAGTAACCTGGGAATTATTACGAGTTTACCTTAGTTGGAAAAAGGAGAGCAAGTATCGAGAAACGCGGATCCGGCGACACGACATTCTATTCTAATCCGAGTGTCACAAACCACCAGTGAGTGAAAGAAGAAGACTTGATATGAAGTAGAGCAAATATTCTACAAACATCCAGAAAGTACAAGGACCGAGTCCACAAGAGAATGAGGATCCCGGACTAAGGATCCGGGTCCGGGTCATGAAATGTTACAGATAATCCATATTTATACAGTTAGATCGAATAGGAAACAACATTGAAGTGCGGCGTGACATTGACAGTTAGGACGAACATAATATTGACCAGTAGGAATTGACCAATAGAATTAGACTTCCAAAAATAATTCTGTTAGGATATTGGATGAACACCCTAACAATTCAGAATTATTTCATTGTTTGTTCCTTCAAACGTTTTTTTATCGTTTTAATACAAAACTACTTCACTGTGAATTATTCGTATTCAATTATTTTTCAAGTGAAACGTTTTATTCATGAATTAGTTAAAGAAACTTTCTAGACAAGAATTACAAATCATCAGTATTCAATATTTAATGTCTGTTTGATTATCGACGGTTTATTATTTATTATTTATGAGGAAATTAATGTCGAATGAAAATAAAAACAGAAAAAAAATTGTCTGTTGAATAATCAATATATGCTTTATATGTGATAGAGACCAGATATATATGTGTATCAAGTTAAATTATTTTCATCAGAGAATTATGAAGATTGTTGAGTTTCATTAAAACATACTCACTAGTGATAAGCTTCGTGCGGAAATTCTCAGAGTTCTAGTTAGAAGTCGTGCCCAGCGGATTTCAACCCTGTTGGATGTGAGGCAGTTACCTAGTTGAAGACAATGGGTGAAGTTGCGCAATACCTTGTGGTGATTAAAGTTATACATCAACATTATTGAATTCCTGCTCCAGTGGTCTACAGATTGAGTGTTTTTAAGCGACAATGAATGTCCTGGGTTCGATTTCCACGAGTTGCGGCCGTGAATGAGCAATGCTGAAGAGTCCTGTACTAGGATGAAACGGTCGTCCAGTGCTTTCAGGATTCTAATATATGTCTCATATTATCAATAAATAATTTTCCTTAATCACAGTGTTTAGAGTTTAAATTGTTAGAAAGTTTTCCTAATTAAATAAAATTAGTTAATTCTATGGAAAGTATGTAAATATTTCTTAATGCCATTTACAAATTTAACGTCATACTTGATTTGAAACGCATAAATTTCTGTGATAAAATGTATTACTGATGACTTATCTTCAATATATCAAAATCGTAGGTCTGTAAAGCATTTCACTTACCTTATAAACAGTTTGAAACATTAAGTTTATGTATAAAAATGTAAGAAGTAAAAACCTATTCAGGTGAAACTCAGGCAGACAGACAGATACAACGCGGAACTTCGTACGTAAGTAAATCAGTTCAGGTTGCCATACCACGTCAGCACAGAGACAGAACTGTTAGTTCAAATCCAAGAGTGATAGCGATAGTAGCAGTATTAGCAGTAATGGAGAAGATTAGGGAGCGAAGATATGATTTGAGAAGTATAATTCAGTTAGACAAGTTTAGATAGAGAAAGATAGAGATGACGAGGAATTGAGAGGCTTAGAATTGGAGAAAACATAAAGAGTAGATACACCTGCGCCATCGCAAACGATTTTGAGCAATGTCATTCAAGGTCTCTAACCATTGATGACTTTCGTCTCGTGAATCACAACCAGGTAGCCTACTTCTACCAACATGACTCAGTCAACTTGTCAATGAGTTAATGGATTTCCGCCATGTTTTGGTTTGGCTGCCCCTAGCTTTCTTCCAACCTACTCAACGATACAGTGACACAATAGGCAATATTGTCCTCGACCCTGCTAACTAGAGCAAGAGGTTTTGATATGTATTCTGCCAGCACCCAGAAAATTCGAAGTACACAAATGAAGCCTAATAAAAACGCCATTGGTAAGAGCCATAAAATAGCATACTAAAAAAATTCATCAGCCAATGACAGTCAAGGATTTCCGAGTAGGAATTGTAAGCTGTAGGTCAACTAAGCGTCCCTTGGCGCAAAAACATAAAAGATACATGCGACAAACCGATTTGAAAGCAAGATATAAAGTAGAGGCTGAATAAGTCTGTTTTGTAGATGATATTTGTAAAAAGTATATACTTGATGTTTCAATGAAATGATGATCTAAGACTTTAGAAACCTGATTACTTGAAAGTAGTCATAAAGTATAATCTAACTGTTAAAATAACTTGGATTGGATTTTAAAATTAGGAATACATGTGTCATAGGAATGATACATGTTTCTTAAAAATAATAGAGGTAATTATTTTCAATATTTATTATGGTGTACTTTTGTCAGTAAAATGAAATAACATGTCTGTCCTGCAGTGTACATTAAAATTCACGTTTAATAGTGTTTCGCAAATCAATAGAAACAGGCTATGACATGAAACTATTCTTAATCGTTTGAATAATTCAAATACTGTTATACTTAGAAAGCACAGTTATATTACCCGATTTCGATGTTTACTTCATCTTGACAAGGAATTTTTTGTGAACTAGAGTCTGACTCCATTTTAGTGGGAATGGTGAATTCTGCTAGTGAAAATAAATCTTCCTTTTAATTCTGTATAGTAAATTTATGTAAACCCCATTTATGCGACATTAGTAATAAAAGAAGCCGAATACGGATTGATTCGAATGAGTTTATTTCATACATTTACCTAAGAAGACAGACAATAGAATGAGAAGCGTACATGGGAAGCGAGACATAGTGAAGCGGGAGGGGAGAGTGGGCTAACTCAATGTGATGATGAGGCATAGCCTAAGCATTTAGAGTCAGAAGAAAATAAGCAAGACATGTGATAAACGAAATAATCAGTGCACTCTCAGCCAAGGCTTTTGAGTGAACAATTGACAAGGTTGAAAGACATGTGAATAGTAACCGAAAGAATGGATTAATAAATTTGTCCAAAGATTGGGACAAGCCATGTGTGCTCGGCACGTTAGTACACACACTACAAACTACAACGATAGTATTCACTATTTTATTGTCATATTTGTATTTTCAAGCCTTTTTAAACAAAATTTCTGTAAATAATTGTTGATTACGTGTGCTTAAAAAACAAAATAACTTCAGTTATATTTTAACTGTTATCGTAGAGAAGTAACCTTAGCATGTTGTCAAGTGTACTAGTAGTTACTTACTTACTTACCTCCGACTGTTACCCCCGATGGAGCATAGACCACCGACCAGTACTCTTCAACCTACTCTGTCCTGGGCTTCCCTTTGCAGTTCTGTTCAACATTTTTTTATTTTTCTCATGCCTTTCTCTATTTCTCGGCGTAATGTGTTCCTTGGCTTTCCTCTTTTCTGTTTACTTTGAGGGTCCCATGTGAGGGCTTGTCTTGTGACGCAGTTAGGTGCTTTTCGTAGTTTGTCCTATCCACTTCCACCGCTTCTTCCTGACTTACTCCTCCACTGGAATTCGGTTTGTTCTCTCCCACAGTACGTTGTTGCCGATGGTGTCTGGCCAACAAATCCGAAGTATTTTGCATAGGCAACTGTTAATAAATACATGTATCTTCTGTATAATGGCTTTGTTAGTTCTCTCAGTTTCCGGTCCATACATAGAACTGTCTCGACACTTGTATTGAAAATTCTGATTTTGGTGTTTGTTGAGAGTTGTTTGGAGTTCCAGATATTGTTCATTTGCAGAAAAACAGCCCTTGCTTTGCTGATCCATTCCTTCACATCTTCATCAGATCCACCTTGATTGTCGATGATGCTGCTCGGTTATGTAAAGGTGTAAGAGTCCTCCAACGCATCTCCATCAAGTGTGACTTTGTTGGTGCATGTTCTACTGTATCACGGAATCGTGCTTCTCCATCTATGTATGTTGAGACGTACTGCTGAGAAGACTGAGGCAGGCTCAATTAAAAACGAAAACATCACATTGAACACTCTATTTGCACACCATCTTTGAGTCGTGACTTGCAACGCTCCATCCTTCTTCCATTCCTGCTGTTGCTTCCTTTACTTCCTGTCGATGCTCTATTTATTTCTTGTTTTTGCTCTATTTGCTTTCCGTTTTCCTCTTCTGACCGTGAGACTTCTTCTTTCAAGTCCATTCTTATACTACTTATGTCGTTCGTATAAGTAGCACACACCACACTGCTACAGAGGCTGCTACTACACTTGTCGTCTTTTCTTGCATTTGTTGTTGCAAGTGCGATAGAAGATAGCTGTCCTCTAGCCACGATTTCGCAGTTAAATCCATCATAGGAATTCCGTATGATGTTGACTATCTTCTCACGTATACGGTAGTTTCGAAGAAGCCTACATAGTATTTTCCTGTGCACGCAATCAAATGCTTTCTCGTATTCAATGAAGTTGATATAGAGTGGTGGGGTCCATTCAGTCGACTGTTGCATAATGATCCGTAATGTTGCAATTTGGTCGGTACATGATCGATCCTTACGAAATCCAGCCTGTTGATCTCGAAGTTGGGAGTCTGTAGTAGTAGTAGTATTAGTATTAGTAGTAGTAGTAGTAGTAGTAGTAGTAGTAGTAGTAGTAGTAGTAGTAGTAGTAGTAGTAGTAGTAGTAGTAGTAGTCTATAGATAACATTAAACTTTAAGGAAAGAAATTCCTTGTAAAATTATTCATGTAAAACAGCATGAATCTCAAGAGCGTTCAAATTTTATCAATATGTAAGATTACAAACCAGTCAGAAGTGAGAAAAAACACAGTGCAATTGGTTAAACATCGACCATATTTAATTTGAAAACGTTTAGATGAATCTACATACGGATGATATAATATCAACTTATTTAGAAGTAAACTAGGACCAAGTTTTCACTTCTACGTACAATGAAACCTTACAGAAAGTGAATTAAAAAGTTATTATAAAATGAGAATTCTTCATTTAACATATGACAAACACACTAAACGAAGTGGAACAGAATGTTCAGTATAATCAATCGCTGTAAATTAATAAAAAATTTTCATACTTTATAGTATGATATGTGTGTGTCTTGTCAAATCATCTTATTTATTGACAGTTCGTCATTCCATAGATATTTTCGGGTAGAGTTTTGGAGGTTTGTGTTATTTCACATTTGAAAGCATCAATCAATCATTGTTAGACCACCATTAGAAACCTGGAAGCCTGCCCAGTGGTCCGATGGTTAGGCGTTCGCGCACAATACCGAAGGTCGCGGATTCGAATCCTGTGAGGTGCAGGAGTCGTGGCTGCGCACTGCCGCTGATGAGTCCCATACCAGGACGAAACGGCCGTCTTTCAGTGCTTCCAGGTTTCTAATGGTGTGGTCTGACAATGATTGATTGATGATTCCATAGATATTTGAATTGATGAATTTCATGCGAGAAAAAAATGAATATAATCAACCATGTTAAAAACTAGGATGCATTAAATTGATGTTCTTTGTACTAGTCCTGTACGTCTGAGCAGTGAGCATCCATGAAACTGTCAGAGTTCGGAATGCAGGGCATTTAAATTTTGTATCAAGCGCCTAATCTTCTAATGAGTCGGATGCAATTCAACAAATTCCCTGTTTAAATTTCAGTAGTGACAGACCGTTGATTATGGCTGGTATTACACTCTTGTTATGATCCGATTCCATTGGCTAGGACTTTGAATTAGGAAAACCAAAATAATCCCACAAAATTAGTTACTAGTAGTATGATTTTGTTTTGAAAAAATATCTATGCAAGTAAAGTACTATAACTGTCGGAGCAAATAATTATTAGAAAAATTCAAATCCTATTTACTTTGTGGTGCGCGCTACTTATAAGTAGTATATGACGCGAGTAAAAACGTAATGTCCGACAGCAGAAGATGGGGGAAGATCAAGAAAGGAAGAGTGGGAACCCAATGGGATTTGTATGAAATAGCATGAACAGTGAAATGTCAGACAATAGATTGATGTTTTGCAACAGGAACAGACAGTCCAGTTCGATATGATGGATCGATATTTTGCAAATTAACGATTTACGATATGGTTTTCCTATTTTACCAATTAACTCTGTATAAATACAATTCGGTTGCCCTCACCTGTTCATTAGAACTTAATTACTTGAATGAGTAACAAATTTTAGCTTAGATTAAAAGAAAAAAATACAAATCTTATCTTACATTGTAATTAATTGTTGATAACAAATATTTGAATAATTGTAAAACGTTTGAAACAATTCATGTACAAAAGAGAAAATCCCAAAATTAAAAATCTTATCTTACATTGTTAAATAATTGTTATTGTCTGAGTGTTAGGATATTCATCCAGCATCCATAGATAATTATCTGTAAGTCTAATTCTATCGGTTCATTCCTACTGGTCAATAATTATGTTCCTCCTAGCTATCAATGTCACTTACTTCAATGTTGTTTTCCACAGGTCGTCCTAACTGTCAATGTCACCGACTTCAATGTTGATTCCTATTCGACCTAACTGTATAAATATGCATTATCTGTAACGTTTTATGACCCGGAACCGGATACCTAGTCCGGGATCCTGATTCTCTTCTGGATGCTTGTAGAATACAGGTTCTACTTCATATCAAGTCTTCTTCTTTTACTCAATGGGGGTTTAGGACGCTCGGATTAGAGTGGCCTGTAGAGTTGCATGATCTGCGATCCTCGCTCTCATTTTCCAACTAAGATAAACTCGTAACAGTTCAAGCATATCAAAATCACGTGTTTACGTGCATGCGCAACACTAAGTTAGATAGATAATTTGATAACAAACATTTGAACCGATTCATGTTCAAGAGAAAATCATATAACATCAGTTGGCCGAAATTTCGTCACCTATAGGAAAACAACATTGAAAACACACTATGGAATAAATCAACTTTTTACTAACCTAATAAATATCTATACGTAAGCCAATTGATAATGTTCAATAAGGTGATAGAGAATGTTCCAAATTCTCATCAGTAACTTGTCATAACATGCAAATGATACTTAAGCAAATCGACTTGTAGTGAACGAGAACATAGGTGGGGCAACTGGATTGTATTTAACGAAAATTACAGAGTTACTCAGTAAAATCGGAAAACCATATCGTAAATCGTTAATTTGCAAAATATCAGTCCATCATATCGAACTGGACTGTTCCTGTTGCAAAACATCAATCCATTGTCACTATTCATGCGTTTCATACAAATTCCATTGTGTTCTAACTCTTCCTTTCTTGATCTTCCCCCATCTTCTGCTGCCAGACATTACGTACGTTGACACTCACGTCATATACTACTTATAAGTAGCGCGCACCACAGACTGTGTGAACTGTTTTTTTTTTGAGGAAACATCAACATTATAGTGGGTGGTTCAGATAGAGAAATAGTATTCGTTAATTAGACAATAACAATTGCTTGATGATGCTTTAAAGTGTAATTAAAAATTACAAATTTATTCAAGTTAGCTGAGTTTCAGTTGATTTCGGCATTGGATGTTTAAAATACTGTAAAATCTGTTTGTGCATAATACTGAAAAGGTGTATAGTTGATGTTATTTTGAATACTATTTCATTTGATGTCTTATAATCAACTGAACAGATTCCGAACTATTAAAGGATATTTATACATACGAATATGATAATAGTAATAGTAAATGAGTGAATTGAAATTGACAACGAACCAGTAAACTTTACAGTGTACATTAGTCTTTTCAAGTCACAACTGACTTGGACATACAAGTTTGTTACAACCAGTCATTGTATTGCCTATTCTCGTAATAACTCTATTTCTCAACATATGTTTCTAAGATACAGTAAATTTTCAATGATTTTCCCTGACAAATAGATGGTGTTGTAAGACCACCATTAGAAACCTGGAAGCACTGAAAGACAGCCGTTTCGTCCTGGTATGGGACTCATCAGTGGCAGCGCGCATCCACGACTCCTGCACCTCGCGCAATTCGAACCCGAGACATTCGGTATTGTGCGCGAACGCCTAACCTCTGGACCACTGGGCTGGCATCCGACGGTATTAATGTCTAACTCTAATTGATCAAGGGATTTTGCGCGACCTCACCCATTACTCTTTGGTAGTTACTGCCTACAACCGACAGGGTTGAAATCCATTGGGTACGTCTTCTCACTAGAACTCCGAGAATTTCCTCACGAAGCTAGTCAGTAGTGATCACATGCTACGATATTTTTAGTTAGAGTTTTGTAGATTTGTGTTTTTACACATCTGAAATCATCATGTGGCATGTTATCCCACATATCCCAGTATTGTTATTGCTGCGTGTGAAATTCCCATTCATTAACTAACTCAGCCTTTGTGTTTGCATGTGGTATTGTACTTTCCAATTTCTACTCATAATTGTATTCTGGGTAGTGCTCACTTTTCTTTCAATGGTATCCTGACTGGGACTAATTTGTGATAAGCATAATCAATAAGTAAATAGATTTGTTTGATGTGACAGGAAGGTATTAGGTCTAACTGTCAGATCTTAATTTTATGAGGTAGTGAATGACCTACATAATCTGTGACTATTTCATGTGGATTTTGTAGCAGTAAAAAATCAAACCGATAAAGTCATAGCCGCATCTGTGATTATCTTTAGTTTCATTCTGTGACAACTAGAATGCGAGTATTACATAAGCTTCTTCAGTATTTTCAGTGATCTTGTCTCTCTTTTCTTGAAATTTTAAATCTAAATGAAAACCCATGAGTAACGTAGATAATTTCTCTTATTATTACTAATCACCTTTTATTTATTTAGTCAAAAATAATAAACACACCGAAACTGTTAGTTAAGAATTGATCAAGTTCTTTGTTTGTCTGTAAGCCTCCTCCGTCCATCATATTTGAGCTTAATAGTCATATTGTCATCATAAGAGTTTAGAAAGGTGGTAAGCGAAAAAATATATCCTTTGAACCAAACTGAGTGGCAACGCTACAAATCGATAAAATCATTTGTAAGTCACTTTAAAACTCTAAAATTCATACTAAATTTCATCACATATTGTTCAGATTTTTTGGGCAGTTTAAAATAATTCCTTACGAAAATTTACAATTCCTCATTATACTATCAAAATGTTTAACAAGTAGTTAATCGCATTTAATTAAATTTGTCAACTGTCATTTTTACTAATTTCTTCGTCCATTTTGAAAATACTTTAATAACGGAAACAATTTCCTATCACCAAAATGTATTTCCGTTAATTATGCAGAAATTCTGCATTTTTCAGTAAAAGGTGATAAGAGATCTTTTTTAAAGATCTTCAGATTCAAGTTCATAAATAGATTACAAGTATTTTCATTCTATGTCATCAACATCATTTTAGGTCATTTTAATTAGATTTTGACCATTAAAAAATATACCAACTGGTTGTAGAGTTAGTACTTCTTACACTGAGCTGAAATTCGGTCTAGATTTCTTCTTTCTACTTTAACCGACAAGTATCTTTGTACTGCAATTACAAGTGTCCAAAAACATAGAAATGTTTATTGATTAATGAAAATTTATTGCAAAAATTAGGATCTTGGATCTAATAAATCCAGGCAGAATAGATTAAATGTACAATAATCTGATGATCTTGAGTCAGCCAATAAGAATCAAGCTAACGTTGAATATATTTTGCGCGAAATTCGAAATTTGATCATGCCTAACTTGTATGCTATAATATTGAAGAAGTAAAAGATTGCATTATTTAGTCATTAAAATGCTTCAACTTGATGAAAAATTTCTATTATGTAACCAAAAAGTGAAATTGATGTGGTGAATTGAAAAATATACCCGATCCTAGGGCAGATTTTGTGTTACAATGCTTGTTGTTATATATGATTTAATCTGTAGTGAAGAGTGTTGAATGGAGTGAAAATAGTAAGTATGCTCCCCCTCTTTAACTCTTGCTATAAATATCTCAACTCTAGGTCTTTTGAATTCATCTACAAAAGAATGGTAAAATATTGATCATATTTGATGTGTTAGCTCGTAATGATGATCTTAACTCTAATTTGTAAGCCGAACTTAAAACTAAAGCTTAACTTCATACCTGATCCCACCCTTTTGACTGGTAACGACAACCGTAACTCATACTACTAATCTGGCTCAGAAGATGTAAGCCTAAACATTCTTACTTGATTAGAAGCAATAGTTTAACGCGTGAAGGTTAATTATTTGGATAAAAGCTATTAACCCACTTCTATTTTTATTGATTCATACTTTCATTTCTACCATAACTACGCAACATTTTTTCCTGATTGACTGATAAGTCACTTGCAGTACTCAGTTTATTTTACTTTTGCCCTATGTTTGTTAAAAAATGAGTTTAAAGATATATTCAAGTCCTTCTGTTCTATCACACTACGTACTCAAAATGTATCCATTTAACAGCTCCCATAATTCACTTAAACTAAACTTTTGCAAACAAATATTTTTCAAACAACTGATGAATATTTTTCAATTATAGTTATGGAGATTAGTGTTTTTACACATTTTAAACCATCACTCAATCGTCATTGTTAGACCACCATTAGAAACCTGGAAGCACTGAAAGACAGTCGTTTTGTCCTGGTATGTGACTCATCAGTGGCAGTGAGCATCCACGACTCCGGCTACTTACAGGAGAATATATATTTCTACGACAAATCATAATAAATTACACAAGTACCTAAATTTATTGAGAAAAAAGTTCCGAATGAGTGAAATTCTCTCTAAAACAATACAATCGTATACACATAAAGTTATTTAGTTGATAACACATTTATTGTTTGAGTAAAACAAGAATCCAGTTAATTTGACGGTCATTTAATAGTATAAGTTATCATTTTATTTCGTATGATTAAGAGTGAATGAATGAACATCTCACTTACACACTTTAATCTATGTGAATTTAATTTGAATAATCCCTTCAATTAGCTCATGTAACAGACAATACCATCCAGTAATTAAAAAGTACCAATGTTTTGTATTATTACTCTTATCATGTTACTATGACGTTGTAGCTATCATCCATCAAACACAAGTGTTTACTGACAGTTGCTTACGCACAGTATTGAGGATCCTTTGGCCAGACATCATCAGTAACGACATACAGTGGAATAGACTAAACCAGATTCCAGCTGTGCAAGAAATTAGGAAAGATCGTTGGATGTGGATGGGACAGAAATTGCAGAAATCAACCAAATGCTTCAAAAAACAAGCCTTCACATAGAATCCTCAAGGCCGAAGAAGAAGAGAACGATCAAAGAACATATTGATCCAAGAGTTAGCAACAGACATGGGAAAGAAGTAACAGCGATTGGGTAGAACTGGAGATGAAGGCACAGGACAGTGTGCGTTGTTGAATGCTAGTCGGCGGCCTATTCTGCATTGCCGGTAACAGGCGTAAGTAACTAAGTAAGTGAGTACTGTGATCTTGTATGGATATTCAAGTGTTGCAGACGACACACACATTCCTTTTATTAACATATACGCTGGCGGCTTAAACCACTCTATGACTCGTCTACCTTCCCATATACAAGAGCTCGTTTAATCCTATCCACTCGTTCTTCCGCATTTGCGTATCTGTTCGTATTCATATCATTTGCTCATATCTTTGCCATCTGTAGTATACAACAATAAACTGTAGTCAACGTTTCGTATTTTGCTCTGAAATTTATACGCCCTTAGGAGTTATCTAATAACGGTTATCACGACGGGTGATATACGAAGCGTAGGATTCGTTTATATATATAATATAATATAAGGCATAAATGAGTAAGTCATGGCTGAAGTGGTTATCAGCAGGTCTGATTTTTTCGTTTGATATTTCTACGCCCCATAGGATCTTGAAGTACTTAGAATGGCAGATAAATTTTTCAGTGATATCATGAATCGATGAACGTTAAACCACAATTAAAAGCCTGGAAGCACTGGACAGCGATTTCGTCCGACTATGGCACTTTTCAGTGGGAATCAAACTGAGAGCCTTTGTTCTCACGCACGAACTTTTAACCTTTCGATCAGTGGGCCGGCATCCAACGGCGTTATTGTCTAGCTTTGTGAGGAAAGTCTTGGAGTTCTAGTGAGAAGTCGTGACCAGTGGGGTTTGAACCTGTCAGATATGACATTGGGTGAGGTTGCACAATAACTTGGGGATCGATTAAAGTTAGGCATTAACACCATTGGATGTCGGCTCAGTGGTCTTAAGGTTAAGCGTCTCCTCGTGAGACCAAATGGCGTGGCTTTGAGTCGCACGAGCGGAAGCCTTGGTTGCGCAATACTGATGAGTCCCATAACCGAACGAAAGGTCATCAGGTGTTTCCAGGATAGTAAAAGAATGTCATGAAACAAGTTTATGATCGTAATGCAGCTTGTTTAGTAATGTGTGAGCGAATTATCATTAACTCTTTCTTTAGATTTTATAATAGTCAGTGATCATCAGCAAAATTGTTGATCCCAGTTAGCTACATTAATAATGGCCAATTTTGTAAGGTATAAAATTATGCTTTGAACAATAAGTCTACACTATCTAACTCTTCGACGGCCTATGCTCCTTTGTGGGTAACAGGCGTAAGTAAGTAAGTAAGTGGGTAGTAAGTAAGTAAGTAAGTAAGTAAGTAAGTAAGTAAGTAAGTAAGTAATCTAACTCTTCGCAACGACTCTATGATCAATCTTCAATAAATAACCTTTTAGATTTTGAAATTATCAAACATCAATTAATTTTCACTTTCTTTAAACAGAATCAACTTCCGTGTTGTATTACATGATTTTCATTTTTTCTGGCGTGACACTATAATAAAACATCAGTTAGTGCTTTCGGAATAGGCAGTATTTCCCAAACATTCTGGATACAAGAACTTTGTATCAACAACTTTGATCATTAATGAAACTGTATCATCGATTCTTCAGGTAATCAGGTTTTCAGCCGAGAAAATTTATAGTTTGAAATGAGTAGGGAAGAATTTAAATAGAAATGAAAAACGAAATCATCATCTCATTGATATCATGAATTAATCGTTGTTAGACTACCATTAAAATACTGGAAGTGTTAAGATGTTCATCCAATATCCTAAGATAATTGTTTGTAAGTCTAATTCTACTGGTAATTTCCTGTTGATCGTCCTAGGTATCACTATCACGTACTTTAGTGTTGTTTCCCATAAGTCGTCCTAACTATCAATGTCACAGACTTCATTGTTGTTTCCTATTCGACCTAAGTGTATAAATACTCATTATCTGTAATGTTTTATTGCCCGGACCCGGATCACTAGTCCGGGATACTTACCCTCTTCTGGATTCAGACGTCGTACTTTGTGGATGTTTGTAGAATACTTGTTCTACTTCATATCAAGTCTTCTTCTTTTACCCAATGAGGGTTGGGACAATTGGATTAGAGTAACATGTCGTTTCGCCGGATCATCGGTCATCACTCTCATTTTCTGACTAAGGTAAACTCGTAATAGTTCAAGCATATCAACAAAATGACATGTTTACGTGCATGCATAACAAGAAGCACTGGACAGCAGTTTCGTCCAACTATGAGACACTTATCAACAGTGCTCACTGACAATCCCCGCACGCGAAAATCAAATCCAGGAACTTCGATCTCGCGTCAGAATGCACAATATTCATGTACAACTTCAATCGATCCGTAGTATTGTTCGAACAAAAATCTTCCGGTATAAAAATTTAAAAGACATTTTTATTGTGAATATCTCTTTATTTGAAATAATACTTATTATTAAAAAAATATATCTTTGAAAATAAAATTAATGCAATCCATAATGATGATAATATATTGATATAAATTAACATATCTATTTTTTCTAACATGAACACTCATTCAAACAACGAACACAGTCATCGATCATGTGTCCAATTTTTTATGCGTTCAATGTTCAAGACAAACAAAAAAAAAGAGAAACCTGAGGAATTATTTATTACCAGTCTATGTAAATCTGTTTATTTTGATATATAAGAAATTATACTACTGATAAAACAAACAAACAGTATATAAATGTATGTGAATTTGTTTTTCGGTTGTATAAGTGAGAATGAGTTAATTTTTTTGATGTGTTTGTACAATTTTAATATGGAAGACAATATAACTGATGATATCTGTGTGTTTTGTTTTTTCTTTAAGCTGATACAAATTGTAATGGTAGCTTCATTTTCATACAACCTACAAGATCTTTATTTTCCATTTCTAATTTGATTGTAATATGAACATCGACTTTCTATGAGAGAAAAAATCAATAAAATAAATCAATATATTAGATGATGATGAGAAATGTTTTTGATGATGGTGGATTATTAAGATCTTTTTCTTAAAACACTGAAAACATAATCAAAAATAATAAAATTTCGTCCGTTTATGGATAGATAAAAACAATCTTGATAAATCGTCCATATTCCAGTATTGTGAATGACATGTTTTAGAAAAGATAAAGATAATATGATTGATAGCGGATAGGTAAATTTAATTATTTTTTTTCGTTTAACAACTTTTGGTTGATAATTCATGATAAAACATTGTAGTGTAGTAATGATAAAGATTCTGACAACGATGTTGATGAATAGAGAAATCCAACTGTTTAGTGAATTTAAAGTTCAAACATCTTAATGGTAATGTATCTGACTGTGATAATATGTGACAGAGATTTTATTCTAAAAGGAATCATCTTTGGTATCAGTCACCTCCAAGGTTATTAGTATTCGATTACAGATGTCTTCGAAGCATTGCTCGTATATCGTGGGACAACTGAGTAAGTAATACTATAGTTAGGAAACGAGTATTAGGTAAGGATGGCAGATCAGTAGATGAAGTGATGAAAATCCATCATTTGAGGAGGTTGGGATATGTGTTACGTATGCCTAACCACCGACTGCCGCGACGAGCTATGTTTTGTGGTGTAGAAGTAGGTTTGAATAGGGGTGGCCGAACCATGAAGTGAGTGACAAGTGGACTGAGTCATGTAAGTAAGTGTAGGATACCTGGTTGGGGTACGCGAGACGAAAGTTACCGATGGTTAGAGACCTTGAATGACATGGCTCAAATTAGTTTGCGATGGCGCAGGTGCGTTCATTGATTGTGTTCTCTCACATTCTAGTCTTCTAAATTCCTCATTATCTCTATCTTTTTCTTTGTAATTTTATTTCACTAGATTATACTTCTTGAATAATATCCTTGAACCCTGATCTTCTCCATTACTGTTAATACTTCTGCTATCTCTGCCACTATGGGATTTGAACTGACAAATGCGGCTCTGTGCTGATGAGGTATGGCGACCTGAACTAATGTACTCATATACGAATTCCTACGTTGTAACTGACTGACTGATTGAGTCACCTCCAAGATAGCAGATAAGCCGTGTTGTTGTGAATCAACATTTATGAGATTTATTTGCAAGAATTTCTACAAACTCTCATTAACTATCATAAAACATTAAAAGTTCTTTCACTATGATATAGAGCAAATGGTCAGTTTTATTAATTATTGAAGATCAAGGCATTAGTTACAATTTAGGGACCACTTATGATGAAGATTTGATCTTCACCTTGAGTGTTATTATTGTGGAACTTTATTCAAGCCAATAGCTTTGCCATCGCATAGCAAAGGCAGCATTTCTACAATTGAAGAACTTCTGCAACTCAAAACAACTGCTGGCTAACACTAAAGTCGAAATTTTTAATACAAATGTCAAGACAGTTCTACTGTATGGAGCAGAAACTAGGAGAACTACGAAGGCCATCATCCACAAGATTTAGGTGTTTGTTAACACTTGCCTACTCAAAATACTTCGTTTCTGTTGGCCAAACGCCATCAGCAATAACCTACTGTGGGATAGAATAAACCAGATCCTAGCTGAAGAAGAAACCACGAAAAAAAGCTGGAAGTGAATAGGACACATTACGGAAATCAACCAAATGCATCACAAGACAAGCCATCACTTGGAATCCTCAGGGACAAAGGAGAAAGAAACGATCAAAGAACATATTGCTCTGAGAATCGGAAGCAGACATAAAATAAATGAACAGCGATTGGGTAGAGCTGGAAACGAAGCCCTAATACAGAGTGGGTTAAAGAATGCTAGTCGGTGGCCTCTTTTTCATTGGGGGTAACAGGCGTAAGTTTGTTAGTCAGTAATAATTTTCCTGAAGTTATGTTTAATTCATTCAATTACATTCTCATGAAATAACCAAGAAAAATAATTCAATCCTTGTTTCCCATTAAAATGTGATGCCTCCGTCTAGTTTGAGTTTAATATACTGGGGAAAAAAATTGCATTGATCTGGTTTAAGGCACTGGGGCATTTAAGTTACTCACTTGAAAGAGATCAGTTGTAAATTATTATGATCACATGTCATTATATTACGGCATGAATGTAAATAATTTTGGCAAACAAAATGAGACGGGGTGTAAAGACCAACTTGAGTTTACACGTAGTTTCCTCCTAGATAGTGGGACTCAATCCCACGAGCTAACGCAAGCAGCGATACGGGTGATGGAGATCGGGCTAATCCACAACTCTGTCGGTAATGAAGCATAGAAGTGATCAACGCACATTCACCATAGGTAGTGATGGGTGTACGTCGAAAGAATGGGAGAAGGTGTCCCCGTTATTTGCTCCTTAAAATAATTCTGGTCAACAGACCAACAAAAGAAGATGGAAAAATCTAGAAAACCAAAACCTTCTCTATAGAATGTACGAGCATCTGCATAATAAAATCAAGCTCCAGCAAATAGTAAGCCAGTTAAATGAACACAGTTATCATTTGGCACTGCTAACAAAAATGAGATCATTATTTGAATAAATCAATCCATTCTAGCAACCGCAACCCTGGTGTCTGATTCAGTATAAACAACCAAGAAGAAATAATACCAATTGATTTCAAAGAAATCTGGACCCATCTAGGTACTTTCAAAAATCATATCATCAACTCGATACGAATTGAACACAAATCCCTCGAATCCAAGTATGCATACCAAAAACAGTCCTGTGAAATCAACTGCTTTAAGAAGGTACACGTTAATGTGTCAGTACCATTTAAGGTAACATGAAAGGGTTGCTCTGCAACTTTTGACTAGATTATTGAAGATATAATAGTAGTACGAACAGTTTTACTGCAGTATTAAATCATCTACTGATTGTGCTTGCAATGTTTTCACTTTTGAAATTGCGATTTATAGATATCAGTTTTTCTTATTAATTGGTCTTATTTACTTCAGACATTACATTTTGAAATCATCAATCAATCATTGTTAGACCACCATTAGAAACCTGAAACCACCGGAAGGCCGTTTCGTCCTGGCGTGGGACTCATCAGTGGCAGTGCGCATCCATGACTCCTGCCCCCCCGCAGGAATCGAACCCGTGACCTTCGGTTTTGTGCACGAACGCCAAACCTCTGGACCACTGAGCCAATATCTAACGGTGTTAATGTGTAACTTGATCAATGCGTCAATAAATTTCTACGGTAAGCAGTTGTCTTTTATGAATGTTTTTTTAACGTTCACTAATTCTTCCTCCAGTCAATGTCAATGGTACACATAACCTTTTTGACCAACGCTTCTCTTGTACTTAATTGGACAAAACCGATTGATTATTTTTCATTGTCAGATTGTGGAGATGGTTGATTATCAATTATTGATTATTGACTATGTACACCCTTGCCTATAATCTAATGTTATGTGATCACAATAATTTATAACGAAACTCTTTCATGTGAATAATTTAAACTTAATTTGTAAATATGATTTTAAATATTACAGGTTGTAAGCAACTGACGACAACCAAATAGAATAAAATGAATTTATTTTTGTTCTGCTTAGATCTTTATTCTTTAATGAACAAGTTTATAACAGTTTATAAACACAAATGGCTTATGGTTAACAATGGAATCTAGGACGCGTGTATTTCGTCTTACTTACGACCTATCAGGCGTATACCACAGTTAATATTCACTCCAGAAGCATATATATATATATATATATATATATATATATATATATATATATAAACCAAAACAGTCATAAACATCAATGAACAGGTTAAAACAACTCATACATAGGAATGTATATCAGTGTTAGGATATTCACCAAATATCCTAAGAGTACTATTTTTAGAAGTATAATCCTATTGGTCGATTTCTATTGGTCAAAATTATGGTCGTTTTAACTGTCAAAGTCAAATACTTCAATGTTGTCTCTTATTGGTCATCCGGACTGTCAATGTCATTTCAAATGTTCTTTCCTATTGGTCGTCCTAAACTGTCAATGTCACAGACCTTGATGCTCTTTCCTATTCGAACTAAATGTATAAATACGCATTATCTGTAAGACTTCATGATTCCGATTCTGTTTCTATTTGTCTACCTCTCTTTTCTGTACTCGACCCAATAAACAATTCCATTCAACGGTGTTGCGTTCTGATATATAGGAGAATTGGGAATAGTATTTGGGTTGTATTGGAATATTTGAATTTGGACGCCGCTATACGTAGCAGCATTATAACAATCAGTTTGTTCTGAATGATTAATTTCTGATTGATAGTCTTTGTAAGTTCTGCTATCTTCAGTTGTTCCTATAATCCGGTTGAATTCAATTAAAGAAAAGTCAAACTAAAAGACGCAGAGAATCTTTAAGAGTATGACATTCAAATCCAGCTGCAATCAACAAAACAATCTCTCTCAAGTCATTAGTTCACTGGGGGAAGCTCGAAGAGAAATTCAACACAAATGCAAGAATGATCAATGACATGGACCTATAAACAAGGTCATCAGAATTCTTTTTTTTTTGAAACTTGTGAAATAACTGAAATCTCATTTTCACCCTTACTCTAAGCACTGACAATGCTTAGTAAGTAAGGAAACCACCATCAAGCTTACATGAACAAAATAACATTAACAAAAGGAATCAATAAGCGTTTCTGCAACAAAATTACTTACTTTATCAGAAAATAAAAAATTCACTAGAAATCGTGGTAGTTCAAGTTCATCTAAAATATTGTTAAGATTTAATTTTACACGTTGTCCATAAATACCCGGTGGCATATTACAAAAACACATTGTATTTTTCTGATAAAATCGAGGTCTTTTTTGTGAACATTTAGATTGTGGAACATTTGCTGGCCAATAATCACATACATTTTGAATAACTCTGCGAATTAATAGAGAAAAATAGGAAGAAATAATGTTTAATGGGAGAAAAGTTAATCATTCCACACTGAGCAACGATTTATTTCAACAGTGATAGCTGAATAGCTAGCTACTTTCCAGTTATGGAGCTTCCCAACAGGAATCACCAACCGACTAAAGAGAAATTTAACCCCGTATCCTTTTGGTGCTTAGGATGACGGATGTCAGAGCTGTAAGCCGTTGTATTCTCACTGATTTATTAAAACGCACTGCACATATCATCAAACCAAAATGTTCGAAGTTCTGATCTCTAGGAAAGGTGTCCATGTAAGCATTGTTCAAGTATTTCAAACTAGAATGACATAGCTATCCATAGATAATTTCAATGAGCGATTAAAAACCCTTTTTCAACAAAAATATACCACTTACCCAATGTACAACGGAGGAAATTCCGGATCTATGCGTACTTCCAGAATAAGACGATATTGTTCAGTTAATTCTTTATGCAATTGCATAACATAATGTAAGCGTACTTGAACATTGCCTTGTTTTAATATTAACACCGATGGACGAATAGCAATTTTATGCACAGTAATAACAGCAACTAAATTATTTGTAGAACGATGATGATGAGGATGTTTCAATAAAGATTGATTGCCAACATTCTGATTAGTCATAACTGTATTGCTAACTATATTAAATTGTTGATCTACAGGCATCATCTCATGACTACTATGTATGGAACGTTTTGATCTGAATAGAGAATCATTTCTATGTTGCTTCGACTTTAGCCATGAAAATCGTTTAGGAGTTGTAATCCATCTACGTTTATTTCGAAGCCATTGACTTTTTTTCAAACTAGGCAATCTTCTAGAATAAGTTTTGTATTTTCGTTCAATTTGTCTTGAAAAACGTTTTTTATTATCATAATTAAATAAGTTCCTTTCATACCAATGAATTTCTTCTTCTGATAATAAATCTGGAGCTGGTCCGACTTGATCTGTAAATATCAGATTAAGCAATAAATAAGTAGTATGAATGATTTTGTGGAATTTTTATAGATTTGTAACAAATTTTTCAACTTATTTGTATAAACAATTTTGAGTCCAGTCTAAGGACAAATATGCAGAGTAACTGTTACTTTTCACTATGTGAATCACAGAAATTTAAAGCCATTAGAATATATTTATCCTACATCAGATCTTAGTTACATAGAAAATACTTATTTTAACAAGTTATGTGGTGCGCGCTACTTATAAGTAGTATATGACGCGAGTAAAAACATAATGTCTGGCAGTAGAAGATGGGGGAAGATCAAGAAAGGAAGAGCGGGAACACAATGGGATTTGTATGAAACACATGAACAGTGAAATGTCACATAATGGATTGATGTTTTGCAACAGGATTTGATGAACTGACATTTTGCAAATTAACGATTTACGATATGGTTTTTCTATTTTACCAATTAACTCTGTAATTTGAGGCAAAGAAATTCATGTGACCGTTGGGATTTTTTGATTAAATCTAACATTGTTCACATGTACTGAGCAGATGCCTCCGCTGTATATCATATTGAAAAGAAAACAAGATTGCGATACAAATGTCAGCTAAGACAGGTGGTTGGCAGTTTAGTATTCTTCCAATATACACACATTGTGGTATGAGCTACTTATAAGTAGTATATACGTGAGTGTCAACGTAATGTTTGGCAACATAATATGGGGAAAGATCAAGAAAGGAAGAGTTAGAAAACAATGGAATTTGTATGAAACGCATGAATAGTGACAATGGATTGATGTTTTGCAACAGGAACAGTCCGGTTCGATATGATGGAATGATATTTTGCAAATGAACAATTTACGATATGGTTTTCCGATTTTACTGAGTAACTCTGTAATTTTCGTTGAAAACAATTCGGTTGCCCCACCTGTGTTCTCGTTCACTACAACATGTCAAATTGTTTTATTGCTTTTAACTGACTGGTGAAATAATCTTGAATGAGAATGTTACCGTCTTTTTGTTACCAAAAAAAAACAAACACTGTTGTGAATTGTGGCGCTAACATAAATTTTTAATTTTCTGACTACTTTGTTATCTAAAAAACTAATTAATTTTGAATTTTACAATCGATGAATAATAATAGTTTGTTTTATATATGACCATAAGAAATTGTAATAACTATCAAAGCAAACTACCAAAAACAATTCAAATCAGAGTGATTTTAAATGGTGTGTTCGCGCTCATGACCGAAGGGTTCGAATCCTGCGAGATGCAGTAGTCGTGGATGCACACTGATACTGATGAGTCCCACAGCAGGAAGAAACGCCTGTCCAATGCTTCCAGGTTTCTAATGGTGGTCTAACGTTGATCGATTCATGGTGTCAAAAATGTGTAACTTACTAATCTTCACACCCCTGTAATACAGTTATTATGTGGCAATTTTTGGTTGTGATTGTTTCCGTCATGAAATTCGGATGCCATGGTCAGATAAAACACACTGAGGTTATAGTATTATGATCAATGTGTATTTTAAAAATATTATTTCTATTTTAAACTTTCTAGACACAGAGTGCCAAACTACACACTCAAATTATTCTTATGAGTGAAGAGAACAAGGACAAAGATTTGAGCAGATTAAGATAACTTGCTTGTTTTCCCTTGTGCTTCTCGTCAGCTGCTTACAACGTGTAATATTTAAAATCACAATTACAAATAGAATTTAAACAAGTTTTTGATTCAAGTGTCAGTAGGTATGACTTTAGCATATGGTTTAATTAAATGATCAATTTACTTTCAAATATTTTCAATGTCACATGCATGGCGCCTAATATATAATAACTATGATATTATTATGTAACGTTACTTTCCCAAGAATTATCAGTATGGATAATTAAAGTTATAAGTAGCTATAGATTAGAGAAAAACACACTTCAATGGTCGCATTAACCTAGTGCTTATTTTTTTCAGTTTTATATATTGAGTAATCGTATATGGTCGTCCAGTGCTTCCAGGTATCTATTTCTGGTCTAACATTGATCGATTTATGATTTTAAAAATGTGCAACTTACCAATCTTCACAGACCCGCAATGAAATATATTCTCGTGTTTTTTTTCCATCCGATTTAAATCAATACTAATCAGACGTTGTGATATATTTCCACCGGAATTATAACTCTATTCAACTCTCCTTTCTTATTGATACTACTGACAGAATCAAAGTAGATAATGACTATTCACATCTTAAAGTTTTCAATTTCAATTAATTAGCAAAAAACATTCGCTTAAGATTCTTTCTATAAATCACATTTCTATAGCTGAAATTTACTTGAATTTTGAAATATAAGCTTGAAAATATTAGTTTTCTATGCTGTTTTGAAGAAAGTGAGAAACATTGTTCCCCACATCAATAAAATACATTGAACCCTTTAAAATACCACCGTGTTAATTGACTATAATAATAATTAACCAATCGATAGATTTTGTATACTATTGAATTCTGTACAAACTAAAAGCTGGATGATTGAAGACTGACTAATAGTCATTATCATGTTTGTTAAGTGCTTATTTTAGTACTGATCGAATACAATCGATTCAAGTTTCAATGTAGCCACTGGACTTAATGACTAAATATTTTGTACACTATATTTGTGGTGTGTGCTACTTATACGAACGATATAAGTAGTATAAGAAGGGACGTGAAAGAAGAAGTCGCATGGTCAGAAGAGGAAAACGCAAAGCAAATGGAGCAAAAACAAGAAGTAAATGGAATACCAACAGGAAGTAAAGGAAGCAACAACAGGAATGGAAGAAGAAGGTTGGAGTGTTGGAAGTCACGACTCAAAGATGGTGTGCAAATAGAGTGTTCAATGTAATGTTTTCGTTTTTAACTGACTCAGAGTGTAATTTTCACAATAGAATCTTCCTCGTCTGCCTCAGACTTCAACAACTACTAAGCAAAGCCCCGGTACATACTGAGTAGCATTTAGCAATTGGTACTATGAAGAGAATGAGAGTTATGTCAATTAGTCATAAAAATGTAGAGCATTGTAAGCTGTATCAAACAGTGAATAACTTTCATGATTCTTTTCTCCATTCTTGTAAGATCCATTTTTTGAAGGCTTTTTCTTTGTGAAAATCCCTCCATGTATATACATTTTTAATTTGTCCTTATTGATTCCTTCAGTTGTACATTTTGTTAATCTGTTCGATTCTATTTTGAGATGATAATATTTATATTTTAATTATAGTTTCTATTTATTCTGCCTTCACTGAGTTTCTGTGTTTCTTTCTGAACTGCACTTATGTTGTTTAAGCTGATACTTAATCATGGCAACAGCCATACTGATTTGTTCCTCTTTTGATTAGATTGCTTGCGTTGACTGCAATTGTGCATATTGATTGTGAATTGAAGCACCCTTCCACAATAGGAAACACTCTGTGTTATAAAGCAACCAAATATTATCTGTCGAACGAATCTGATCTATCCAGGAGGGATCGATTATCATTTATTTGTTGCTGTGGCTTTGAATAATTGAACAATGGTTGGTGGAATAACTGAGTGGTAGTGTTTGTTTAGGTAATGATGTATATTTACGTTGATGATGAATATTAGAACCGAATCTCTTGTTTTGGTTTCAGCTGGACAAGGCGTCTATCTAAACTACCTAGACAGTTATTCCTCAATCCAAACCTCACTTTGGATTATACAATATATACTTATACAATAGACTGAAGGTCCTGATTCCGATTCTTGGCTGTGGTTTTGTACATGGACAAATACTGTCAAACAATCCTACACACTAGGATAAAACAACTGTTTATTGCTTATAGGTTTTTAACCCGCTGTCTAACATAGGATCGATTCATAATCTCAATTAAAAAGGGATTGTTAACAACAATATATATCTAGCTTATTTATTATTCAGTTAGAAATAAGTAAACTATGCCTGTGTGTTCCCAATTCATCGGCTGATTATTAATTTGTAAATGATTTAAATAATCGAACCTAGTGTGTAGATTACAGGTATTTGTGCTGACACGAATTTATTGACTATTCAATATTAATATATACTGAATAATTCACAGTAGTGAATAGTCAATCGAATTATCTCCACTTACTTATTCAATGATCAATTATTGTTCATTTTCAAAATTAATCTTTATCATACATTGACGTCATTTGAAAATGCAACAACACTAAAGCAGAACAACTAGAGATTGTTGGGAAGTCCATAGTAATGACTAAATAGTTTTATATTAAATTGGATTCGTTTTTATGTGATATTATTGAATAAAAAGTGTAGGATTATTATTATTATTATCATTAAGACAAATAGCATTAGAAATTGAAAAAAAAATTAAATACTTTGATGTAAAATAGATTTAAATATGAGAGTATGAAAATGATGATTTTTGATATTAAAAATATTACGTTACGGGGTTGTGAAAATTGTTAAGTTACACATTTTTGAAACCATGAATCAATCAACGTTAGACCACCATTAGAAACCTACAAGCACTAGACGGCTGTTTCTTCCTGATATGGGACTCATCAGTGGCAGTGAGCATCCGCGACTCCTGTACCTCGCAGAATTTGAACCCAGGACATTGTTATGCCTGCACGTAAACACGTCAACTTGATATACTTGAACTATTACAAGTTGACCTAGTCGGAAAACGAGAGCGAGGATAGAGGATCCGGGGACACGACATGCTACTGAATTCCGATTATTCCAGCCCCCATAGTGAGTAAAAATGAGAAGAGAAGACTTGATATGAAGTAGAAAGCGTATTCTACAAGCATCCAGAAAGTACAAGGTCCGAATTCAGAAGAGAATCAGGATCCCGTACTAGGGACCCGGGACCGAGTCCTGGTCCTGGTCCTGGTCATAAAACGTTACAGATCATGCGTATTTATACATTTTGGTCAAATAGGAAACAGCATCGAAGTGCGTGACTTTGACAGTTAAGACGACCAATAGGAAGCAACATTTGAAGTGAAACTGATAGTCAGGACAACCAATAAGAAACAACATTGGAGCACGTGACACTGATATCTAGGACGACCATAAAATTGACCAGTAGGAATTAACCAATAGGAATAGACCAATAATTCTCTTCGGATATTGGATGAATATCCTAACAGACATTCGGTCTTGTGTGCCGACGCCTAACCTCTGGACCACTGAGCCGGTATCTAACGGTTTTAATGTCTAACTTCGATCAATTCACGCAGCTGCGCAACCACATACACTATTCTCGGTAGTTACCGTCTACAACCGAACAGGTTGAAATTCACTGGTCACGTCTTCTCACTAGAACTCGGTGAAGATTACTCACGAAGCTAGTCACTAATAAGCACAGGTAATTTGCATTACGGCGTTGTGAAGATTATTAAGTTACACTTTATTGAAACCATGAAAATATTAATTTTTAGAAAAACTACATCTGGAACAACCTGATTTCAGATATAACCATATTGTACAGCTAAAAATACCCTCTACTTTATTAGTTCACATTTAGATTCTACACAATCTAATATGATGAAGTTCTTTTTTAACTTTACAAGTTCCACTAGTATTTCTAGTTTCAAAATCATATCATTAATACATTCATAACTACTAGTGTTAGGCTCCATTCACATTTTTCTTCCCATCTAAATGTTTAAAGCAGGAAGGAAGCTAATTTTTTTTCCCCAATCAATTGCTATAAAACAATTCTAATTTCATTGTTAAACTCGTGAAAATTGAACTGATTATTCTTGTTTTGTTTTTTTTCACAGTGATGTAGACTACAATGTAATTGAAACAATTTTCTGTGGTCAAATTATAAAATCTACATCAGTTATATAATTGATTTGCAAACCTTTCTGATGTTGATTTTTATTGGCGAAAAAAAGATAAATAAAGTCGATGAAAAGATGTCTACTGTAGAATAAATTAAAAGAAGCATTTGATTCAATCATTTTCTAAGTATCTTTAAAGAAGTCTAAATCAAATATAGCTAGAGAGGTGAGTAATGTTAAGGAATATTATATTCAAACAAAGAAACTGTTCATCTCTGCAAATATTATATTGACTCTAATTTAAGGAATAGCTGAACGTACGTATTTTATTCATATTCAGTCAGTCAATTACAACATAGAACTTTGTACGTAAGTACATCAGTTCAGGTTGTTGTCATACCACATTAGCACATAGACGCAATTTTCAATTCAAATCCCATAGTGGTAAAGATGGTGGAAGTATTAACAGTAATGGAGAAGATTAGGGAGAGAAGATATGATTCGAGAAGTATAATTCAGTGAGATAACTTTAGAAAGAGAAAGATAGAGATGATAAGGAATGCAGAAGGTTAGAATTTGAAAGAACACAATGAATGAATGCGCCTGAGCCATTGCAAACGACTTTGAACCATGCCGTTCAAGGTCTCTAATCATCAGTGACTTTCGTCCCGCGGACCCCAATCAGGCAACCTATATCTACATACTTGACTCAATTCACTCGTCAGTGACTTCATAGATTTCTGCAATGTTTCGGTCTGGCCCCCCCTAACTTTCTTCCAACCTACTCCTACACCACAAAACATAGCTCGTCGCGGCAGTTGGTGGTTAGGCATATGCAACACATGTCCCCACCACCTCAACTAATGAAGTTTCTCTACTTCATCAATTGAGCTTCTATCCTTACCTAGTATTCGTTTCCTAACTATAGTATTACTTACTCAGTTGTCCTAGGATACATGAGCAATACTTCTAAGACATCTATGATCGAAGACTAGTAAACTACGAATATCTTTTACTCTGACAGACATGTTTCCTATCGATATAGGAGAACGGAGCGAACTTCTGCATAGTACACTCGACCTTTGGTTAGCAAACGGAAAATAACTATTGACATTATTGAAGTGTAGCTTATTCCACGAGAAAGAGACTATCAAAATAAACTGAAAAAAAATCTGTTGAAACACTGGTATAGTTTAAAATAGACAGACAAAAGAGAACATAACATCAGAATAATTAGGATTAGGCATCACTAAATCATATCACATTCTGTATAATCAAATAACTGGAAGGCAGATTACCATAAATGTCTAACACGGTAAGAAAATATGCTACGACAATACATTTTAAACTACTGGGGAAGATCGGGAACTAAATTAAGTGTATCACGCATAATCTTGCACCATTGAGTTCATTTTTATTAGCAACTTACATGTAACAACATGTGTAATAAGAATATTCGAAGACATTACGAGTTAAAAATGTATCTTCTTTTTTAGCTAATTTCAGCATTTTATTTTATTTTATGTCTCCGAAGCATTACTCGTGTATCCTGGGACAACCGAGTAGGTAATGCTATAGTTAGGAAACGAGTAAGGATGACAAATCAATTGATGACGTAGTTAAAGTTCATCACTTGAGGTGGCTGGAACATGTGTTGAGTATGCCTAACCACCGACTGTCTCGAAGAGCTTTGTTTTGTAGTGTAGGAATAGGTTGGAAGAAAGCTAGGGGTGGCCAGACCAAAACGTGGCAGAAATCCATGAAGTCACTGAAAAGTGGACTGAGTATTGTTGGTAGATGTAGGTTACTTGGTTGGGATCCGTGAGACGAAAATCACCGATAGGTTATAGACGCTGAATTACATGGCTCGAAATTGTTTGCAATGGCGCAAGTGTATTCACTCTTTGTGTTCTCTCAAATCCTAATATTTTGGATTCGTCAAAACCTCACCACCTTCCTAAACTTATCTCACTGAATTATAATTCTAATCTTCTCCTATTACTGCTAATACTTCCCTTGTCTCTAACACTATGGGATTTGAATCGACCATTGCTTCTGTGTGTTAATGTGTTACGACAACAACCTGAATTGATGTACTTACGTACAAATTTCTACGTTGCAACTGAATGACTGACTATGAATAAAACCCGTATGTTCGGCTGTTCCTAAATTAGAGTCAATATAATATTTCGAGAGATAGACAGTTTCTTTGTTTGAATACGAAATTCCTTAACAGTACTCACCTACATGGTTTATAGACAACACCAAGAACTGGTCTTTGTTGAACAACTAACGAACATTAGAAACCATTAACTAACTGGCATTCAATAAATCCATTTGCTTAGGTCATATTTATAGTTGCTTGATTAATATATGAGTTTACAGGAGAACAGAATAGACTAGTAGGAAATTTCAATTTACATAATTATCAATGCGTTACACAAGAATGGGATGATAAGAAAAAAACAACATAATATTCATAATATTACTTAAATCATAATCAGTAATATTATCCACTGTACATTTTAGACAGGCAACGCAAAGTTAATCACTCGTTTCACAACAAACACACACACAGGTACCCCTGATCAACTCCGACCGAATATGTTATTTCAGCACAGACTTCTTTGTAAACAAATTCTTGCATTTAAGATAGGTTGAATACAAAGTGTATTTACTTCCGACGAGTCTCATACTAAAGCCATTATGTTATTGAAATGGTTATTTTTTTTTTATTGACTGTTGACGTATGAACATTTTTGAAATACAATCAAATCGTTAAAACAAGCAATCATACACACACACAATTGTTTGTTTTTTGTGTGTGTGAGGATAAATTCTTTGTGTGTGGTTTCGATTATAGTAACGTTCTCCTGCTTTCTATTATTATTATTACTATTATCTTGAACAATTCACTTTTCTCTGAAAAAAAAAATTTATCCAAATATCAGAAAAGAAAATGTTTTTTAGGCAACAATGAATACTTGCAACAATAAAATTATTTTGATTAATAAATTTCGACTTTTAGGGTATGTAAGATTATAATAACAGTAGTAATAATAATAATAATACTAGATTAATAATGTGTAGAATACAAGTGTAGACGACGAGCGAACGAACACATGAAGAAGATTAGTGTGTGTGTGTGTGTGTGTAGAGATTTTATGCAGTTTGCCTGTGTCTGTGTGTGTGTGCGCGCCCATGTAGATACGAGAGAGTCAGAGAGAGAAAGGAGTTACGAATGGCAAGAATGAAAGATGAGGCAACAGCAACAACAACAACAACAACTTTTTAACCATTGCATAAAACTCTGATAATGCACTACGAACATCTATCTATCGTTCTATCTATCTAACTATCTAACGTGTATTTTAAAAAAAACTGTAAAAATAACTGTTTACACAGTATTCGCTATATATATACATATATATATATGTATACATCTTTCTGGTTATAATATGATTTTGATTTTATGCGGTAGGTAATTCATTCATGTAACTATGTACGTATATACATATAGATAGATAGATAGATAGATAGATAGATAGATAGATATGTATCTACCAACAACAACTAAGTTTATTATTAATGCCTATTTATTAGTGGAAAAAAAAGGGTAAGAAAGTTAATGAATTATAGACGTTAAATTGCATTCTTATCAATACTACCATCAACATCATCATCATCATCATTCGAAGAATAAGTAGACGATGTAGCAGTGAAAAGTAATAAAAATTATTACGTTCTATTATTTAAACACTATAATGTAGAGTAATCAGTTAACTATATACATGCTTACGACAAATTACTAGTACTATTCATTTGGCAAGGTACAACAGTGTATATGTATATATGTAAGCAATTAAACTTAATCTGATTATGAATAGGACCATATGTTGAAGAAAAATTAATGGAAACAACAAATTTGCGCTTTAATTTTTTTTTTTCATCATCTCGATTTGAAACTTAACGCTAAGAGAGATACAATCAATTCTGTTGGGAATGTTTACTACTAGTTGAAATATTTGTTTGTAAATATTCATTCAGTTTTTTATTTTTTTAACTTGTTTTTTTTCTGAAACCATGAATCGATCGATGTTAGGCCATCATTAAAAAACCTGGAAGCACTGGAACATGGCCGTTTCGTCCTGGTATGGGATTCATCAGTGGCAGTGCGCATCTACGACTCCTGCAACTCGCAGGATTCGAAACCAGGACACTCGGTATTGCGCGCGAACGCCGTAACCGTTAGACCACTGAGCCGGCGTCTAAAGGTGTTAATGTCTAACTTCGACCAATTCACACAGCTGCGCAACCGCATACACAGTTTTCAGTAGTTACTGTCTACACCCGAACAGGTTGAACTTCACTGGTCACGTCTTCCCACTAGAACTCGGAGAAGATTCCTCACGAAGCTAGTGACTAGTGAGCACAGGTAATTTGGATTACGGGGTTGTGAAGATTGTTAAGTTACACATTTTCGAAACCATGAATCGATCAATGTGAGATTGTCATAGATAACAAGTAATTGTTATTATAAGAGGCTGGATTATAAATTATTTGTAATTTGTAAACTATGAATAACTTGAAAGTATAAAATATTATGAATATTATTTCATAAAATGTCATAATTCTGTACTGTTTTGAAACTGTTGAAAAGCAATTTTTTCTTATGTGATATTTTTAAAAATTTCTTATCAGAACTTAGAAATCTAATAACTAAATGTTAGATAGTTAGAGGTAACCGGAAGGAAGCTTTGAAGATGGAGTTCACACTAGTTGATAACTCATTACTATTACGAGTCTTCAATGCTGAAGAAACTGATTCTTCTTGTAGGATTTAAAGATGCATTAACTAGTATCACAGTCGGCAACTGTATCATTGAAATATTTCAACTGTTATTGATATAACTTAACATTAAATAATTAAGTTAACTGATCAATGACTATTAAGTAATCAGACAAGATTACTACTCTACCAGAGTTTCATCAAATATAATCTGTGGTTTAATGGATAAGTAAGTTGAGCTTCAATGGGTTGCCCAAATCTGAACTGTTAGGTAAAGAGATTGAATCAAAGCGACGTTCGAAAATACTAATAAAGATGGTCTAACATTGATCGATTCATGGTTTCAAAAATGTGTAACTTAACAATCTTCACAACTCCGTAATGTAAATTTAGTAAATGATTAACCTATCTGACTTGTTATCCCTGAAGTTAAAGTTAGAATGACTTTTCAAGACAGTGTTATAGTTACACAAACATTCATCAGTATTTACGACTCGTTATCAATTAGTTGATTTCCATTCCGGGATTCGAACGCAGTACATTGTGCTTTTAACACCATCAATCCGTTATCCACTCAACTTCTAAGTCCACCTAAACACTTGCTGGTGCAACGGGTCAAAATTTTTAATGCTTTCGACCATCCAATTTGATTAATCTTGCGATAAAGTGAACGTTCTGAATGCCCCACCTTTTGAACATCTTCCATCCATTCTAATATAAAGTTACATTCGTATAGGATGAATATGTACCAACTAGGACTAATTGAATTTCGGTCAAACTATCAACAACAGCATCATCCGAAGCACTGTAAAACTGAATTGATCAAATTTTTATTTTAATGAGCAATACCGCTAACTAATGTACAGTTTTGTACAGTTCTTTTTAACCTTTAACCTTGTTTTATCATCTGTATTGTATTTTATAATCTACTAACAATCAGATAAAGTTCCAGATGCATGATTATATCTAACAATATGAAACGAACAACATATAGTAGTCTGTCTACAAAGATTAAGCAATTATTTACTATTGATAATGCTTAAAATCAAGTATACATGAATATATATAGGTTGATAGATAGATAGGCAGATTAATAGGCAACTTACAACAATTCTCTACATGCAATGTAGTCCATGCATTTGAATGATATTTTGATGTTGTTGTCAAATGTTTCCTTTGTTGTAACCAAACATTAGAATAGTGTTGTTTTAATTCATTGAAATATCGATTAGGTGAATGAATATGTAAAGGTGTATTGAATAATTTGGAACCGGACTGGAAGTGTAACGTCTCTGTCGGTTGTTGTTGTTGTAGTTGTGGTTGTCTAAGCTCATTTAGTGTAGTTTCATTTAATCTATCCAATATACTATTGGTATGATTTAAAAGTAGTAAATTAGTGTTTTGGTGTTTATTTTTAACAAAATCCGTTTTAGTCAAATCATGTTGAACATTAGTGAAATGATCATTTTTTAGAAAATATTCATCTTTATAATTATTTGTGTTTACATGTGTATGATAAGTATCTGGTAAACTGACTGTAATTTCTGAATGTATTCTATGAAATGGAATTGCAAATATATAAGCTATTAATGTAAATAACCAAATCAAATAATAGTGATAGAAAGTATTTTTCCAATTACGCTGACTAATTCGATAGAAGATATAATTTAGTTGATTCAAACAAATCATGTTCAATGTTCAATTATCAAATGAAATATTTGACATGGTTTATTTATTTATTTAACTTAAAATTTGTTCAAGGAGTTTTAAAAATAAATAAACAAATTATTGACGTGTAAATTCCTCATCAACTGGTTAATCTGATTTATAGTCGTCATTTTTCAAATAAAAATCCAATGAATTTAAACAATAACTTTTTTTTTGTGTGTGTGAAAATTTTGCCTGAATCACAAAATAAAATAACAACAATAACAATGGATTTGATTTGTTTGATTTTTTTTACTTGTTAGTTAGTTAGTTACATGAAGAATGTTTATCATAATGTATCTGCTCTCTATATGAGTTTTTGCCCAATATCATGTTTCATGATGATGATGATGATGAAGATGACGATGTGTACATTTTCAACTACCGTTTCTATTTATACAGAAAAAAAAACAGTAAACACAAGCATATATATTTATATATATATATATATGTATTTATGTTCACAGAACATGTTGATGCACACATTATAGGCTCATTTTAATACATGTGTGTTGCATTTGTGTATTGGTTTGTGTCCAGTTCATGTTTGTATATATA
>OX103974.1:10534493-10578779 GCA_944470395.2 Schistosoma turkestanicum | reverse complement strand
TACTGCATATATAAAAATCACTATTCTGATAGGTGACTTTCTATTTGACTGTTTGAATGCTAATTCAAATAATAATCCAGTCTCTTGACCAGTCATCACTTAACCAAATCGTTTGGATCAATCTATTTCAATGTCGTTGCTTCTTTTCAGCAGTCTTAAATAACAACCGCCATAAAATAGACGGTCTTTATTTTATGACAGTTCATGGATCTAATTTGTAAAATAATGTGTCATTTTTTTACACTAAACAAAGAATTTCTCGTTACAATTTAAGTTGAACGATGGTTTTGATTTCAGCGAAAATTGACAAACAATTTAATGATAAATTTAACCCTGTGCGTCTGTGTGTTTTACTGGGGCGGAAAGTCAACTGAAATAATCATTTTATCTATAGATAACAATGTATTTCTAAACACTACTGACCTATACACAACAAGCGTGTTACTGTGTGACATCTTTGCCAAACTTACAATAGCCATCTGCTTTCAAGAATCTAGTCTACAATAAATAAGAAAATCATTGAATACAGTTCACAACACATCTCTGAAAAAAGGAAAGTCAGTCAGCTACAACGTAGAACTTCGTACGTAAGTACATCAGTTCAGGTTGTTGCCATACCACGTTTCCACAAAGAAGCAATTGTCAATTCCAAACCCATAGTGATAGAGATAGTAGAAGTATTACTGGTAATAAAAAAGATTAGGATTTGAAGATATTATTGAACAAGTATAATTCAGTGAAATAAGTTTAGAATGACAAAGGTAGAAGTGTTGACAAATCCAGAAGATTAGGATTTGAGAGAATACAAAGAGTGGATGCACCTGTGCCACTGCGAACAATTTTGATCCATGTCATTCAAAGTCCCTAACCATGATGACTTTAGTCTCGAGGACACCAACCAGGTAGTACACACCTACCAACATGACTCAGTCCACTTATCAGTGACTTCATGGATTTGTGACATGTTTTGGTTTGGCCGCCCCTAGCTTTCTTCCAACCTACTCCTACACCACAGAAGATAGCTAGTCGAGGCAGTCGGTGGTTAGACATTCGTAACACATGTCCTAACCACCTGAACTGATGAACTCGTTTCCTAATGGCAGCATTGCTTACTGAGTTGTCCCACGATAGACAAGCTATGCTTCTAAGACATCTATGATCAAATACTAGTAACCTATGAATATCTTCTACTCGTACCGGCCATGTTTCACAACCATCTATCTACAGGAAAAAACCAATATATATATTTAATTACCCAAACTAATCAAACAGGCTAAAACAATCATAATCAACTTGTAAAACAAGTTAAACTAAATAAAATTTCCTATGGGATTATAATATACCAATTCACTATAATGTTTTGTGTGGTGGTCATCTTACAATAATAATAATCATAATAATATTAAGGAGCGTCGAATATAAACTATCCACATGGATTAAAAATGCAACTGAGATGCCTAAGTATGCAAAAACATAGAAAAAAATATTGGCGCTCATAAATCAAGTGTGAAATTTTTGATAATTTCCAGATTTTTATCTTATTCAAAGTATACTAACTAACTAACTAACTAATTCCACTAAATGTACATTTTTAATCAAAGCTGCAAAAAAATAAATTGCAACAACACTATACTATACTATACTAATCTTCTTCTACAATGCTTTGATTTATTGGTTTTTAACGTTGGATGCGGGGGGGGAGCAACACACTTAAATCGCCAACACATTGAATTGAATAACATCAATGCGGTAGGCCCAATGGGAGAAGTTTTCGGAATAATAATCAGAAGAAGAAGAAATATAAAATAAAATAGAATAAAATGAAGAATTGACAGGAGCCCTGAATAGTTTTTTGCATTTATTCTACACAGCCTACCTACTACTACTACTACTACTTATTATTATTATTCAACTTTACATAAATTATGGCAGGTAGTATTAGTAGTATTAGTAGTAGTAGTATTATGGACAACCGAACTGAACCTATGCATAAATACATATTTACATGGCTAAAAAACTTTGTAATTACCTATTTTTTTCTTATTTTGGTGCAATAATAGGGACCTACCACATATGTAATCAGCGGTAGTGTTAAACGGCCTACTGCAACGATATGATGTAGTGTTGTTGTTGCTGTTGTTGTTGAAAAGAATAACACTTGTCAGTTAAATATTACAATAATTCGATGAGAGAAAAAACCACACACACGCACACACACACACAGAACAGTACACCATTTAGTTGGAAACAATAAAATGCCAGAGATTGTAGTAGCTATGTATGCTTACCTAAAAGTAAAACAACAAGAGAAAAAAAAGCCCTACATGACGTAACTTTTATTTTTTTTTTAAGTGCTTTTCACTGCTCTTGGGTGGTCTATTAGGAAAAATTTTCAATTATTGAACAATCTAAAATATCCTCTTCTATAATTGACTATGTGTGCGTGTGTGTGTGTGTGTGTGGCTGAGATTGGGGAAATATACATTGGTAGTTTGTATAATTTTTTTTCTGTTTGGTAATTTACAACTTATACAACACTTCTTTAACCTATTCACTACCGGTTTTGTTGTAACTCGTAAAAGAAAAGAAAAAAATAAGTGTTTTCAAATTTAAAGTAGGTAATTAGAAATTTAGTTAAATGTATATGCTTTTACTCTCATCATCATCATTATCGTCAACATCAACATCAGTAGTTTTCATTGTGAAACACCTACATCATTGAACTAACTATTCAATAGATTAATATCAACGTGAATTTTGTTGTTTTGTGTGTATATTGACTTTTTCCCTGTTAAAATTTTGAAAAGATGTTAAGAATTGATAGTTAGAGAATTTCAATAATTAATTAACTGAAATAATTTAGCAAACATTTTGTTGTCCGTGACTGATGAGGAAACGTTCGGTCCTCAGGACTCACTTGAAAAAGGGGTGCGAATTTTGTGTGTTTTTTGCGCATAAGTTGCTTAGTTGACCTTGAGATTACATTCCTCACCCGGGAAATCCTTCACTGTGATTGGTTGAGAGGTTGTTTTAGTACGCTATTTTTGTGGCTCTCACAAAGGATGCTTCTATCATGTATAAATAAACTCGATTTGTGTGCTTGTCGACCTCATATTTATTGGGTGCTTGTAGAATACACTTTCTATGCCATATCAAGACTTCTTCATCTACTTAGTAGAACCTTGAGACGTTCGGATTAGAGTAGCCTATCTTGTCACAAAATCATTTGTTTCCGTTTTCGTTTCCCAACTAAGGTGAACTCGTAATAGTTTCAAGCATGTCAGTTGACGTGCGTATCAGTGAGAGGTTACACTGAATTAATGTCCGATAACTGATGGAATTTGATGTTAAAGCAGAAGCCAAATTTACCTAGATATTCATATTTAGAGATGTATCCATTAATGAAATAATATTTCGTTCAGAAATGATCTACTGAAAAATTCTGATTAGCACAAATCTACATACATGATCTCTAATCGAACACTTCCAACTACATTACAAGATGAATGTAGACAATTAAACTTTTAGGCATTCGCGCACAGTACCGAAGGTCCCTGGTTCGAATCCCGCAAGGTGCAGGAGTCATGGATGCGCACTGCCACTAATGAGTCCCATACTAGGACGAAACGGCCGTCTTTCAGTGCTTCCAGGTTTCTAATGGTGGTCTGACATTGATCGATTCATGGTTTCAAAAATGTGTACCTTTTAACAGTCTTCACAACCCCGTAATGCAAATTAAACTGTCATCGAGAAATGAATAGCTATTCACTAATCGATATTCAGAATTTAATTATTGCACAACGAATAAAGCGAATGACTTGAACTGAATCGATACAAAGAAAAGACACTAAAGAAACACTAGAAGTTTCTACTTGAAGTGAGCGTTGACTACAAGTAGCTCATGTAACTAGATACTAAAACGAAAATTATATTTATTAATGTGTGGTAATGTCGGTTATTGTCAATCAATAAGGTAGACTATATTTCATAAACTAATTCTAACTTAGAATTATGTTCACTGAAGAATGTTCAACATCATCGGTTAAAGGTTTTTTTAATGTTAGACTCTAACATGATTTCTCTGTATTGTGTATTTATCTTTGTAGATGTCGAATTAAAGTATAAAAAAGTATCTAAAACTGGACTGGTGAACGTGATAGGCTGAACAATGTCTATAAGAGCATTGTTTAAACGTTAGGAATTCAGAGTCACCATTAGCAACAACCATCTTTAGAAGAGAACAAGCCAGACTCTAACTGAGGATGAAATTAGGTAAAAGCTTTGGTGGTGGATAGGACACACATTTCGGAAATCACCCAACTGCATCACGAAGCATGCTCTAAGTTGAAACCCTCAAAGTTAAAGGAAAAGAGGTAGACCACGGAAAACAGTACGCTGAGAATGGGAAGAGTATAAATAATAATTAGGTAGAACTGGAACCCTAGATGCTGAAGGAAAAGAGGTAGACTAAGGAACATACTGAGCCGAGAATACGAATAAACAGCAGGTGGGTAGAACTGGAAATGAAGGCCCAGGACAGAGTTGGTTGGAGAGTTCTGGTCAATGGTTTATCCTCCATTATAAATAACAAGGCTAATTAAGCAAGTAAGTAAGTAAATTTCGAATCACTCTAAACCGATGACTACTAATTAGCAGATTTTACAATTTGACAACTTTTACAACGCCATATTTATGAGACAAATGTAACATGGACTATGATAACCTCATAGTAATTTAGGATTTAAATTTTTTTTTTAGGGAGTAAATTTGACTGAACTCTTCTGAGAAAAATTACAAATGGATTCATTAACATGAAAACGCTAACCAGAACTTATTTATAGTCAGAGAAAACTGGGCCGGACATGTTGTAATAAGCTAAGTAAATATGCACAGCACATATACAAATAAAAAAACAACCAAAATATGAGCGAATAATTGACAAGGTTGAAAGACGTGTGAATAATCACTCGAGATTGGACTGGTTAATTTATCCAAAGGCTGGGACCAAGCCCTTTGGGCTCGAAATATTATTTGTTCACGCAGTACACCTTATATCAGTTTATAAACGTACATATTTTGCAGTTTGATAATGGGGTAGAAACTTAAAATATAGAAACAATAAATACCATTGAGATTTTCCAATTAGAGTTATGGAGATTAGTGTTAGACCATTGTTAGAACACCATCAGAAACCTGGAAGCATTGGACGGCCGTTTCGTCCTGGTATGGGACTCATCAGTGGCATTGCACATCCACAACTCCTGCACCTTGCAGGATTCGAACCCAGAACCTTTGGTCTTGCGCGCGTACGCCTAACTTCCGGAACACTGGGCAGGAATCCAACGCAGTTAATGTCTGATGAGTCCCATACCAGGACGAAATGGCCGTCCAAAGCTTCCAGGTTTCTAATGGTGTGGTCTAACAATGACTGATTGATGATTTCAATGTGCAACGATTACCATTGCGTTGGTAACGCTTTAATGAAATCATAAATATCTTAAGCTTGTAACTGAATAATTGGAGATGAGGAGACCTTACTGTAGTTTCCTTTAATTCAACACATAAAAAGTTAAGAGGTTTATATGCTTAAAATTGGACGGATTTGAATTATCTGAGATCTTTCTATTTATTTACTTTTACATACTGTGTACTGCATACACAGTGCACGCGTCCGTGAAAATCGCATCTCAAATATGTGAAATGGATTTCGAATAGTCAATAAACTTAAACATTCTCGTTTATCGATTGCTTGGAAAAGGCTCAACTGTTTTCGTAAGTTAAAAATGTTATTTTTTGTGTAATATTCTTGTGTAAATTTCTTTTCAAGGAATTGTATCGATATTAGTTTGATTCACTGGTTAGATAAAGATTGATCACATTCGGTGTACTATTGCTGGAGAATCAGATGTTAGCATAAAATAGCTTCTCGGTACTTTCTAGCTAGCAGTACTACCCCAACAAAGAGTAACCTATGACAGTTTCTACATACAAATTAGACTAGTTTCCTTCAACGAAACTATAACAGTGAACCCAACTAGCGAAGTCCTAGGAGACATTTTTCAAAATTCTCATGAGAAGTTCTGACTGGTGTGAGGTTTAGAAATATTTAGAGTGGAAAATTTGTCACCAGTGTTATTGAATGATAGCGTTCGTCACAAAACACGATTATTGACCAACGTTTGACAACTGGTGAAATCTTGAGTGAATAAATTTTAAAGTATCATTATATTAAGAGGAAACAGTTTGTCCTCTGTTCCTTGTATTTACTAATGACTTTCATATATTATTTAAAAGTTCATAATGCAATACCATAATAAGTACTATTAACCAGTTCAAAACAAATATTGATAAATTTTTCTAAAATAAATTAAACCAACATATTTAGTGCATTAGTAGTTTTGAAGAACTTTGTACACAGTGTAAAGGAATATTTGTGTTTAAGTCGGTAGACAGACCATTATTTTTACTTTAATGACTAGAAGATAGAATTGTAAACTATTCATCACTAGAAAAAGACAAATCAAACTGTACAACCATATTGATGATACATTAAAATATATAACTCTATCATAAAAATGCGAAAATACTGATCTAAAGTGCTTTAAGTGTCAGAGATCGAAGTTCAAATGGTTTACAGATGGAACATAATTGTGCTATGCATGTACGTAAACACGTCATTTGAACTAGTACGAGTTTACCTTAGTCGGAAAACGAGAACGAGGATCGAGGATCAGGCGGCACGACATACTACTCTAATTCGAGTGTCCCAACTCTCTCCCCCGATTGAGTAAAAGAAGAAGACTTGATATGAAGTAAAACTTGTACTCTACGAGCATCCAGAAAGTACGAGGTCCGAGTTCAGAACAGGATAAGGATACCGAACTAAGGATCCGAGTTCGGGTCATAAAACGTTACAGATAATGCGTATTTATATAGTTAGGTCGCGTAGGAAACAACATCGAAGTCTGTGACATTGACAGTTAGGACGACCAATCAGAAACAACATTGAAGTTTGTGACATTGATATTGACCAGTAGGAATTGACCAATAGAATTAGACTTCCAAAAAATTCTCATAGGATATTTAATGAACATCCTAACATATTGACAACTTGAAGAATATTAAGCAACCTTAAACTAATTTCCACAAATTATATCACGAACTAATATCAGTTAGACTAAAATTAAAACAAATGAAACTTTTGCTGTTTTATTATATCCAATTTCAAAACAGTCTACTTTTTAAAGCGCTAGATTACAACCCACTTGCACAGCTGAAGCTATCAGGATCAACTCGAGAAAACCAAATCTACATATCTAAAAAAAGGTGATATCAATCTTGATGTTTTTACCTTGGTTCATGAAAGGATCACCAGAAACTTGAAACTTGGATATAATAAACCTCTTACATCCCACCTTTCCTAATCTACGCATTCATTATCATGATCATACCTTACTTATTACATATCATTATTATGATTACTATTATCATTATTATTACAATCTCCATTAATGAGACAAAATTCTCCTACTATGCATGTTGTTCATATGATTTCTTGTATTACTTACTCTGTTATATTTGATTACAACAACTTGACAGCCTACTACTACTATGAAACTTTTTGATTTTTAATAAATAACCTTTGTTTGTGAAAATCCCTTCATGTATACATTTTTAATTTGTCTTTTGTTGATTCCTACAGTTGTACATTTTGTCAGTCTGTTCGACCCCACTTTGAGATGGTACTATTTGTATTTTATTATAGTGTCCATTACTTTTGCCATCACTGAGTTTCTATGTGTCTTTCTGAACTGGATTTATTTTGTTTAAGCTGATTCTTAGTCTTGGCGTCAGCCATATTGATTTGTGCCTTATTTGATTGTGTCAGTTGTATTGACTGAAATTGTGCATTCTCTTCAAGAATAGGAAACACTCTCTGTTATAAAGCAACCAAATATTCTCTGTCGAACGCATCTGATCGATCCAGGAAGGATAGAATATAAGTTATCTGTTGCAGTTGATTTGATTAATTGAACAATTGTTGGTGGAATAACTGAGTGGTAATATTTGTTTAAGTAATGATGTACATTTATATTTATGATGAATATTAGAACCGTCATTTACCCAAATCACTTGTTTGGTTTTAAACTGGGCAAGGTGTGTATCTAAACTACCTAGACAGTTGTTATTCCTCAATCCAAACCTTAGTTTGGATACTACACTTTCTATAATTCACAAATGACACAAACTTAAGCAAAGTATAGATATATATATAAATAACAAGAATTATAGGGTAAAATGAATACAGTGAATTTCGAAGCTTCCAATCACCTACCGAAATATTTACCATAGTAGTTAATATGACTATACTTCTGTTACACTTGCACGTAAACACGTCATCTTGATATACCTGAACTATTACGAGTTTACCTAATCGGGAAACGAGAGCAAGGACCAGGCGACATGACATGCTACTTAAATCCGATTATCCTCATAATGAGAAAAAAATAAGAAGACTTGATATGAAGTAGCACGAGGTCCGAATCCAGAAGAGAAACAGGATCCCGGACTAGGGATCCACGACCGGGTCCTGGTCCTGTTTGTGGTCATAAAACGTTACAGATCATGCGTATTTATACATTCTGGTCGAATAGGAAACAGCAGTTAAGACGACCAATAGGAAGCAACATTTGAAGTGACATTGATAGTCAGGACAACCAACAGAAACAACATTGGAGCATGTGACATTGATATCTAGGACGACCATAAAATTGACCAGTAGGAATGAACCAATAGGAATTGACCAATAATTCGCTTAGGATATTGGATGAATATCCTAACAACTTCTCATTCCTCTTTTACTCTAATATCCTTCTCCAGTATCTTCTTGGTCTTGTTTTGTATTTTTAAATCGTAATCAGTTATTATTATTATTATTATTATTATCCTGTGTCGATTTTCATGTTTATTGCATTTTGAAATGATGAATCTATTATTGTTAGACCACCATTAGAAACCTGGAATCACTGGACGGTTCGTTTCGTCCTGATGTTCCATTGAGCTATCGAATCTAGATGGTCACTGACTTGTTCAACGGGTATAACGTTCATACTGTGATTCGTAAAGTTTTGAGTTATTGCAACAGCGGAGGTCGGTAAAAAGTTCAGTCTTAAATATTAAGAACAGAATAATTCAAACACCTAGTAAGGGTGATGATTGTGGAACATATTTACGAAATCAGTATAATACAGCTTCCTATTGAAGGCACAATATTCATAGCATATCACAAAAGGCTAGATGAAACTATCCTAGATTTCTAATCCAAATACCTATATCAGGAAAAAGAAGACAGGTAATAAGCTGATTGTCTCGTTTCATGCTATAACTTATTCTGATTGGCTTCAGTGAGATATCAGTAGTCAATGATTGAGGATGTCGTACGACGAGGCTTAGGGTCGAATGCAAATGCCTTCGGTTTATCCCCTCTTTATCCTACTCTAGATATTGAGTTAAAATATTCCTTTATACAAAACTCTTCATCGTCTTTTTGAAGTATATTCTCGACGCTTTGTTTTCCTCTCTATTATTTCCATTCTCCTACTGTTGTTGTTAGAAAATAGGTCCTAGGTAAGGATGGCAGATCAATAGATGAAGTAGTGCAACTTCATCAGTTGAAGTGGATCAGACATGTGCTGCGTATGCCTAAACACCGAATGCCTCGTCCAGCTATGTTTTGCGATGTAGGAATAGGTTGGAAGAAATATAGGGGCGGCCAAACCAAAACATGGCGAAAATCCATGAAGTCACTGACAAGTGGACTCAACCATGTTGGTAGATGTAGGCTACCTGGTTGGGGTCCGTGAGACGAAAGTCACCAATGGTTAGAGACCTTGAATTACATGGCTCAAAATTGTTTGCAATGATGCAGGGGAAATCGTTCTTTGTGTTCTCTCAAAACCTAGACTTCTGAATTCCTCATCACCTTTTATTTTTCAGTTTGTTCCACTAGATTCTACTTCTTGAATAATATTGTCGAACCCTGAAATTTCCGATGACTGTTAATACCTTTACCACGTCTACTACTATGCGATTTCAATTGACAGTCGCATCTCTATGCCAATGTGGTATGGCAACATGAACTGATGTACGTACTTACGAAGTTCTACGATGCTGTTGATTGACTGGTTTCTTTACAGCATCCTCTCAGCCAAAATCTCATCACAAATAACTCTGAATAGATATCACTTTGAAATTCTGTTTTATTGTTGGCGACTAGTTTAGACAATTTTGATTATTTTAAGCATTCATCTCAATAAATTATAGATAGAACCATTTCACTTCAAAGTATTCAGTTTACGTTGCCCATCATTTAATAAAGAAGACATTAACTCGAATCTTCAGATAAATGCATTTGGTTACGAATCAAATATTCAGGGAAAGCTGTAAAACTTAAAATGACTGTGTTTTGCCATCCAAGTGTTCATAAAATCCGGCTTTGTCATATTGATAAGGATACAGGTTTCATTCAGTAAACGCGTGAATTAGGCTTATATTGTTACTGTGAACAAAAGTCAATCTTGTTTGCCCAACAAAATATCATATTTGTGCTTTCCGATTACAAATTTTATTGTGGTCACCAATAGACTGTAGTCATTGAAATCGCCAGTGCATATGATTTGAGTTAAATATCTGAAGTTAAGGAAATTTGCTATAAACCACTCAAAAATTGATATGATTTAATGGGAAATAAAAAAAACAGGCAAAACCCTGTATCAACTAAATAAAAACAGTTCGTTCGCGTCCTACATTTTCTTGGAATGGCTATAAACGATAACTAAACATAGCACCGTACGTAGGACATTTTCAAGATGTCTAAGGATCCTTGATGAAATGAGAGCAGAGATGGATGATACAAATATATTCTCATGAATGAAGAGTATTCTAAAGAGAATAAGCTTGATCTATTGTAAATTATGATTAGATAAGTATTCTGATGTCATTCACTCGCTTTCACATTGAAATAATCCACTCAATATCATCAACTTTTTTTTCTTAGTTACTTCGTCGTATCTTTTTTCACGTTTCTTTAGGCAACTTCACCTAGAGTCCCTCTAGGGCTACTGCCCTTGCCAAGACCGGATAAAGAAGGAGGGCTGGGCTTGGAGATCCAATCCCGTAGAAAACTGACTCCCTAAAAAAGCTAACAAAACAAGTTATTCATACCATTTAAACTCTGCTCTGGGAGTCAGAAGGTCTTCATTTAAAAGAGTTATGAATTCTAATGATGGAAGCCGAGTTCCTTGAAAGAAGTCAAGAGAACGATGCCCCTTCTGACAACCAGAGCCCTTCCACGGTACGGGCAGCCGGAAGGTGACAACCGCCCTCATACCCATAAAAGTACGAGACCAAATCAGTCACAATCAAACTTTTTCAACACCAGCTAATGACTCTGTTATCTCCACGACCAACCCTTCTTTCGATAGCTTGTCACCGCGCGCCGCTGACGCAAATGTTTCGAGCTCACGAAACGTTGTTCCTGGTCTCCTGAAACCCTGCTCTAAACTACATAGTGGGGCTTTTAATGTTCGAACCTTATGCTGAATAGGGCCTCCTTAGCTAGGACTCTGGAATCCCGTAACGTGGACGTGTGTTGCGTCTCGGAAACGTGCATACAAGACCCGAGTAAAATTATCAATTCGATTTCACCTAGTGCCGAAGAGACACAACAAGGTTTACGTTTATGTATCTGTCATAGACATGATGCTAGATATAACCTTATCCTCGTCTGAATTTTCAGGAGTCGACCTTCTATCAGGTGGCTCGCTTAATGACTTAGAATATGCCGATGGCATAGTCCTACTTGCTGAAGACGCTGACAAAATGCAGAGTCTTCTGACTACCCTAAGCAACAATGCAAGCATGTTCGGGATGCGATTCTCCCCGTCGAAATGCAAAATGTTGCTTCAGGATTGGCTTGTATCGGCACCTGAACTAGTGGTAGGGAGTGAAGTAGTTGAGCATGTCGACCACTTCACTTATCTTTGGAATCTCATCAGTGCCAATGGCCTGGTGTATGACGAAATCTCAGAACGGATAAAGAAACCTCAATTGGCTTTTTCCAACTTGCGTCACTTATGTCGTAGGCGAAATATCTGTTTTCTGAGCAAAGGACGAGTGTACTAAGCAGTGGTTCGCTCCGTCTTACTTTATGGCTGTGAAACATGACCAGTCAGAGTAGAAGATATTCGTAGGTTACTGGTTTTCGATCATAGGTGACTCCGAAGCACTGCTCGTATATCGTGGGTTAGCGATGCCAGTTGTTAGGAAATGGGTACTATCACCTCTATCTTTTTAAATTTATTTCACTTGATTGTACTTCTTAAATAATATTTTCGAACCCTAATCTTCTCTCCGACTACTGATAATACTTCTACTACCTCTACTACTTTGGGATTTGAATTCCCTCTCTGTGCATATGTGATATGCCCACTTGAACTGATGTACGTAAGTACAAAGTACTACGTAGTAACTTAATGACGTTTCCTTACACAAATATACATACATATACTGAATACAGAAAACAAATACAATTTACACTTTCAATAATAATAATAATAATAATAATAATAATAATAATAATAATATTTATATGCACAGTACATAATACACATTAAAGCACTAATAAACACATCAAAGAATAGCACTTGAATTGTACATCATACATGGTAAATAATATCAAGATAACGAACACAATGTGCAAAAAAAATAAGAACCGCCGCCGCCCCCTGCATAAGAAATGAATTTTTAATTTGTTTTTTTTCTACAGACCGTTGTTCATTAAAAAAATCATTACAAAAAAAACGGTCAGTCTTGGAAGACAGAAACAAAGATCAAACATATATTATACAGTATTTCCAAGAAGATATTGAAAGAGCACAATAGAATTAGAAATATACACATACACACCCCAAAATAAAGATGTAAGGTTCAATATTTTTTGAGGAAAACTACAGGTAACACCTCATCATCCACGGCTAATTGTAATCAACAAACAAATTCTTACTTTCTTTGATCATTTGAAATAAATCATGTTCATAGTGTTATTCTTTACATTTTAAAAATTTTGTATAATTTTTCTCTTGGGCAATATATAATTTTTGTAATTTTTTCAAAGCACTTTTTGTTAATTCATTGCCTGATGCATCATGTGTAGGCATACCCTATAATAGGAGAGAGAGATAGAAATAGAAAATAATTATCAACTGAAGTGTTCTTTTACTCTGAACAACATCATCATCATCATCAATAGCAGCAGCACAATACTTTAGATAGAAGAAGTGAAGTATTCGAACAATGTGGGGAGGACAAAGACCGCCAGAGAATTTTGAGAAGCTTGGCACTCAGGTCAATCAGCAATCAACAAACACATCGATATTGACCCAATTTATTAACTAATCAGAAAAAATCATAGGCGACAGATCAAAAGGGGGATACAATCTAAACAAAGGTGCAAACAACAACAGGTTTAAAGTCAACAGCAACCAATCAGAACAAGCTACGAGTCAGACGTGGAGAAATTCAAATACTTCACTTCTTCTATCTGAAGTTTGTGCTGTTGATGATGTTGTTCAGAAGAACAATGAAATCATCACAACCAAAATATCCAGCTCAGAGAATAGAAACACCACCACAATTAAAAAGTTAACCCAATTTAGTCATGAAGACACTGTAGCTCTCTTAGTGTAATCGGCATTCTACATATTGGTCAAACACTCACTCAATGCGAGCAAAAATTTAAGCGACTACACATTGATGATGATCAATGATTGACTTTGAGTTTCTGGTTTGTATTTTGATTCAGAAAATAAAGAACATTCAGAACATCCATCATAACTCCTACTCAGTGAACATAGTTCGTTGAAAATTCTTCTATGTTTCTGTTAGGATATTTATCAAATATCCCAAGAGAATTAGTTGTAAGTTTAATTCTCTTGGTCGTCCTACCTGTCAACGTCACATACTTCAAATGTCGTTTCCTATGCGACCTAACTTTATAAATACGCATGATCTTTGACGTTTTATGACACGGACTCGGACCTCGTACTTTCTGAATGCTCGTAAAATACACGTTCTGCCTCTTCGTTTTTTACTCAATGGGGGGGGGGGGTTGGGACAATCGGATTAGAGTGACCTGTCGTGTCACCGTATCCTCGATCCTCGCTTTTGTTTTCTGACTACGGTAAACTCGTACTAGTTCAAGCATATCAAATAACGTGTTTTATCGTGCATGCGTAACAATTTCTGAAATGTAGTAGTGATGGCAAAATATTAAATGAAGCAACTTAATATGGAAAAAAAGCTTCATCACTTCTTCATTTGTATGAATGTTTTCAACAATGGAAATGCAACTGAATTTATTGTATTAATAGAATGTACTTTGAAATGGGTAAGATGGAGGTATCTTTAATTTTTTGAAATCAATTTGGATATTCTTTGGATTACATAAACGTATAAACACTGGTACAAAATAATACCTAAATATTTATGCGCCATACAAATTATTGAATTTGTGAGTGGGCTAGGATGCCCAAACCGAAACAAATGGTTTTCTTAGGGTGCCACACTGTGAGCCTTTAACTCAAAAAGTTTGATCGACAAGGCAGTGAAACAACGTTAGGAGATGCAGTCCCATGGTAACGATGAACCGACAATAGATTTATATGTCATTCGTTCCATAGGGATTTTAGAGTCCATGAGTACCATTAGTTTGGAACCAGAGCTTTTCAAATTCCCTAGGTAGATCCTCCATACCCAGCAACCCGGTTAAAGCGCTGGATACTACAAGAATAAACTGTTTGTAAGTATTGAACATACTTTTAATTCACACTACCTTTTGAAATTAAGATACACTCAAACAAACAGCAAGATAACAAAAGGAATGTTAATCTAGTTGGAAAGCAATCGCATCAAAAACTCTTTCTAAGATATTTTTAGACTGCCGTAACTAATGGAGTTCAACAATCTAGTAGACATTGGAATATAATCTAGAAATAGGGTGAATTGATTGGAGTTAGACATATAAACAAATGAATTTCTGCTCAGTTATCCAAACAATCAGCACTCCCATGCGAGACCGAAGGTCCTGCTACCCAGAAGCTCCATACAAAGATAAAACAACTGTTTAGTGCTTCCTAGTTTTTAACGGTTTTTTAACTCAGACCGGTTCATAATCTCAATAACATTCAATAATCTCCACATACTCATATCGATTATTAAAAGGTAAGAAATAAAGAATAATAATAGAATTAGTGGAAAAATTAACTGAATACATTTGAGTAGTACAGATCTGCACGATTGACTGGATAGAACAAAAAAACAACTTATTCTGAAGATCATTTAATGAACTTGCATCAACACGTAAACTTACAGAACGGACGAAAAGTTTGATATTATAAACTAGGGATTGGATATGATATGCTTGAAACTATCATGAGTTCATCTTACTCGGTAAAAAGGAACGAAGATCAACGATGCAGTGACATGACAGACTATTCTAATCCGATTGTACTAGACCTTGCTAACTAGAGCAAGAAGTCTTGATAAGGCGTACAGAATCAATTCTACAGGCACCCAGAAAGTACGAGGTTGCTAAGCATACAACTCAAGCTTATTTATACAATGATAAAAATGCCTTTGATGAGAGCTACAAAATAGTGTACTGAAATAAACCGTCAACCAATGGCAATCAAGGATTTTCCCAGTGGGAAATGTAAGCTGAAGGTCACCTAAGCACCTTTGGGCACGAAAACATAAAAATTCAAAAATGTCAGAATAAAATTACAAAATGAGGACCTTTTCCAAGTGAGTTCTGGAGATCTAAAGCCCACAATAAGATGTCAAAGAAAACTCCACTCGTTCATAAGAATGACAATTCTACGTCAAACTAACAATACCTTAAACATCTCCAATCAGAGAAAACAAGCAACAACTATTATTATTTACCTTACTATCGAATTTCGAATATTTATCCACTTCAGAGAGGAAAAGCTCCCAAGGTGGTATACGACCTGCCTCTTGTTTGACAGTATTTTTTACAACTTTTGTTTCAACACGCTAAATGAAGGAGACATAAACAAAACAACAATTTACTGGTAGTTAGTTGTTAAAACCGATCAGATTTATAATCAAAAATCGAAAAAAATTACGTCCCAAAGTTCAATAATCATAAATTGTCTCTTTGCTAGGTTAAATGTATTGTAACAAGTAAACGGGCTTGTATTCTAATGTTTTACAAACATTTCTGAAAGCGACAACACTTTAAGGTTGTCTCAGTGAAAGTATGAAATATGAAAGCAAGAAGATGAATTAGCAGCGAAAGAGTTTATTGTATCTTTAAAAGGCAACGACGCGCTAAATGATGCTACTAATTTCTGAAATTCGTCTATCTAGTTGTCATAATTGTCTCTTGATAGAACCCGGCTATTCCTTTTGCTTAGTAATCTCAGACAGCAATACACTCGACAAGTCCCCAAATCAGAACACGGTCGGACAGTAAGAAGCCGAAGCGAAGGCGAAATAGGAACAACGTTAGTATCTTCATAGTTTTCACATGAGAAGCTTCTGAAATATACTCCAAGTATCGGCTAGCGCTGATTGGATACGATTTAGCCAATCAGTGTGCAGCTAACAACATGAGATACCTCTAGAATACTCTCCAAGTATCTACCAGCAGCTGATTGGATAGGAATTAGCCAATAAGCGCGCAGCTAGCGCAGTCATGCTCTAATCTATCTGTATTTCGCTAACACTAGTGTACATTAGAACAGCACAAACACGAATGGAGTATCATCACAGTAACAAACATATGTATCATCAAAAACTACGAAATACATATTGTGAACCATTCAAATTCTATTGACCCGCAACAGATGAATAAAAGAGTTCAACAAAATAATAAAAAGGATCATGCTACAATTAAAGCCTGCACATCATCAGTGATTTTCACTTAACATAAATCGGTGAAGATTTTGATTAATCTAACAATTCAACGAATGACTGAAATAGTAAACCAAAGCGCAACTCTGACACAATGATATTCGGATTTCTCTTTACTACATTTTTCAACAACTCCGCCAGTAGAACCTTAGGGGCTACTGCCGGTCCCAAGCCCGGATAAAGGAGGAGGGTTGGACATGGGGTTGGCGGCCCCATTCCGTTGAAATCTAACTTGCCAAAAAAACGCTAACCAGAAAAAATAATTCAAACCATTTTAACTCTGCCCTGGGAGTTGGAAGAAGAATTATGACGTCTCGTGATGAAAGCCGAGTCCCCTCGGAAGTCACGGGGCCGATGCCTCTTCTGACAACCAGAGCAACCATTTTTTTAGGTACATGGAACGTTCGTACATTGTGGGAGTCTGGAAGACTATTTCAAGTTGCGGCAGAAATGAAAAGATACAACCTCGAGGTGCTCGGCATCAGTGAAACACATTGGACACAGGTAGGACAACTGAGACTTGCTTCAGGGGAACTGCTGTTATACTCTGGTCATGAAGAGGAAAACGCTTCACATACACAAGGAGTTGCACTGATGCTGTCCAAACATGCACAAAAGGCACTGATAGGATGGGAATCTCATGGACCCAGGATCATTAAAGCATCCTTCAAAACAAAGAAAGAGGACATTACAATGAACGTCATCCAATGTTATGCACCTACCAATGACTACAATGACGACGTTAAAGATCAATTCTACGAAAGGCTGCAGTCAGTCGTCGATAAATGTTCACCAAAGGATTTGACGATTCTTATGGGAGACCTGAATGCCAAGGTTGGAATGGACAACACTGGATATGAAGACATCATGGGACGACATGGACTGGGAGAAAGGAACGAAAACGGTGAGAGATTTGCAAACCTATGTGCCTTCAACAAACTGGTCATCGGTGGCACAATATTCCCGCACAAACGCATTCACAAAGCCACATGGATTTCACCGGACCACACTACTCAAAACCAAATTGACCATATCTGTATCAACAAAAAGTTCAGAAGGACCATGGAGGATGTGAGAACCAAGAGAGGAGCTGATATAGCTTCAGATCACCACTTGCTGATCGCCAAAATGAGATTGAAGCTAAAGAAGCACTGGACAGCGGGGCAGACAACATCACAGAAGTTTAATACGGCCTTTCTTCGGGATACCGTAAAACTCAACGAATTCAAGATAGCCCTCACCAATAGGTTCCAGGCCTTTCAGGATCTACTCAATGGAGAGGAAGCAACATTGGAGAACAGTTGGAAAGGGATTAAGGAGGCAATCACTTCAACATGTCAGGAGGTCCTTGGTCGCAAGAAGCACCATCACAAGGAGTGGATCTCTGTTGGTACTCTTGAAAAAATTCAAGAAAGGAGGAACAAGAAGGCAGCTATCAATGTCTGCCGAACAAGAGCAGAGAAAGTTAAGGCGCAAGCCGAGTATACAGAAGCAAACAGGGAAGTGAAGAAGAGCATCAGAGATGACAAACGAAAATATGTGGATTATCTAGCAATGACGGCGGAAAAGGCTGCAAGAGAAGGAAACTTGAGACAATTGTACGAAACTACAAAGAAGCTCGCCGGAAACTATCGTAAACCAGAACGACCAGTGAAAAGCAAGGAAGGGAAAATAATCAGCAACACTGACGAACAGCGAAATAGGTGGGTGGAGCACTTTAAGGAACTATTGAATCGACCAGCTCCACTGAACCCACCCAACATCGAAGCAGCATCCACGGACCTCCCAATTAATATTGGCGCACCTACGATTGAGGAGATCAGTATAGCCATCAGACAAATCAAGAACGGCAAAGCAGCAGGACCAGACAACATTCCAGCAGAGGCAATGAAAGCAGATGTGGAAGCAACTGCGAAAATATTTCACATTCTCTTCAAGAAGATTTGGGATGAGGAACAAGTACCATCAGATTGGAAAGAAGGATACCTCATCAAAATACCAAAGAAAGGCGATCTCAGCAAGTGTGAAAACTACAGAGGCATCACTCTTCTTTCAATACCAGGCAAAGTCTTCAACAGAGTATTGTTAAACAGAATGAAGGACTTCGTAGACGCCGAACTTCGAGATCAACAGGCTGGATTTCGTAAGGATCGATCGTGTACTGACCAAATTGCTACATTACGGATCATTGTGGAACAATCAATTGAATGGAACTCACCACTCTACATCAACTTCATCGACTACGAGAAAGCATTCGATAGCGTGGATAGAAAAACACTGTGGAGGCTTCTTCGACACTACGGTGTGCCTGAGAAAATAGTCAACATCATACGGAATTCTTATGATGGATTCAACTGCAAAATCGTACACGGAGGTCAGCTGACAGACTCTTTTGAGGTGAAGACCGGTGTCAGGCAAGGTTGCTTACTCTCACCCTTTCTCTTTCTCCTGGTCATCGACTGGATTATGAAGACGTCGACATCTGGAGGGAAGCACGGTATCAACTGGACAGTTAGGACGCAGCTGGACGATCTGGACTTCGCAGATGACCTGGCTCTTCTATCGCACACTCAACAACAAATGCAAGAGAAGACGACGAGTGTAGCAGCAGCCTCTGCAGCAGTAGGTCTCAACATACATAAAGGAAAAAGCAAAATTCTCCGATGCAACACAACATGCACCAACCGAATCACGCTTGATGGAGATACCTTGGAGGACGTTAACACCTTCACATATCTTGGCAGCATCATCGACGAGAAAGGTGGATCGGACGCAGATGTGAGGGCACGGATTGGCAAAGCAAGGGCTGCATTTCTACAGTTGAAAAATATCTGGAACTCCAAACAACTTTCAAACAAAACCAAAATCAGGATCTTCAATACAAATGTCAAGACAGTTCTACTGTATGGAGCGGAAACATGGAGAACTACCAAAGCCATCATCCAGAAGATACAAGTGTTTATTAACAGTTGTCTACGCAAAATACTTCGTATTCGTTGGCCAGACACCATCAGCAACAACGAACTGTGGGAGAGAACAAGTCAGATTCCAATGGAGGAGGAAATTAGGAAGAAGCGGTGGAAATGGATAGGACATACACTACGAAAAGCACCCAACTGCGTCACTAGACAAGCCCTCACATGGAACCCTCAAGGCAAAAGGAAAAGAGGAAGGCCAAGGAACACACTACGCCGAGAAATAGAGAAAGATATGAGAGGAATGAACAAACATTGGACAGAACTGGAGAGGGAAGCCCAGGACAGAGTTGGTTGGAGAAAACTGGTGGGCGGCCTATGCTCCATTGGGGGTAACAGGCGAAAGTAAGTAAGTAAGTACATTTTTCAACGATTTTTCAATTTAATTGATATAACCCTTAAAAATAATCAATAAACACAGTTGATCAACCCGATCAATTCATAAACCAGTGACCAATAAATAATTCCATTCTAGTTTAACTTTGTCGTAGAAAGCTCAATTGGCTTTTGTCGATTCGTGTCACTTATGGAGAAGGCGAGATATTTGTTTACTAACCAAAGGACGAGTCTACTGCACAGTAGTTCGTTCCGTCCTACTTTATGGCTGCGAAATATGGCCAGTAAGAGTAGAAGATATTCGTAAGTTACTAGTTTTCGATCATAGGTGTCTCTGAAGCATTGGGACTATTGGGTAAGCAATGCAGTTGTTAGGAAACGGATGCTAGGTAGGGATGCCAAATCAATTGATGAAGTATTGAAACTTCATCAGTTGAAGTGGTTACGACATGTGCTGAGTATGCCCAATCACCAACTACCTCGACGAGCTATGTTTTGTGGTGTGAGAATAGGTTAGAAAAATGCTAGGGGTGGTCAGTTTAAAGCATGGCAGAAATCCAGGAAGTCACTGACAAGTGGACTGAGTCATGTTGGTAAATGTAGGCTACCTGGTTGGAGTCCACGAGATGATGGTAACCGATGATGGTTAGAGACCTTGAATTACATGGCTCAAAATCGTTTGTATTGGCGCAAGTGCATCCACTCTTTGTGTTCTCTCCAATTCTAACCTTCTCAATTCCTCATCTTCTCTATATTTCTCTTTCTAAAGTTATCTCACTGAACTATACTTTTTGAACAATATCTTCGATCCCTTCGATCCCTCCATTACTGCTAATTCTTCTGTAATTGACTGAATTGACTGACTGTCAATAAATAATCAAAGAGTTCTTTAATAAAAACAGAATTACCTTTGTTTTATTGCTTGAATGTTCATTTAGTAAAAATATTTTATCAACTAATCCAATAAAAGGTGGAATATCTAAACCACGACTAAGATCCATTGTTGTAGCACGATCTTGAAGTCGAATTTCTGCATTCACAAGATCAATATCACGAAAACGATCACATGCTTCATACAAGCGTTTCTTGCAAGAAGAATCCATCACAGAGCCAGAAGATAACATTTTTCTTATTGTATTACGTATAGAAACAAGTGTATGGAGAAAATTAAAAACAATTGGCCATACATTAATTTCTAGTCCATGTGGTATACTTGTTAATTCAAAAAGACTCGATTGGTGGCTAGTTTGCAAAATGCATTCCAAGCAGTCTATAAAGGCAAAGAAAAAGTAGCATTGTCATTTGGATTGATTCAGAATACCGCGCATATATATATATATATATATATATATATATATATGTTTTTTTATACTTACTTACTTACTTGCTTACTCCTGTTACCCCCAATGGAGCATAGGCCAACCACCAGTTTTCTCCAACCAACTCTGTCCTGGGCTTCCTTCTCCAGTTCTTTCCAGTTTTTGTTCATTCCTCTCGTACCTTTTTCTATTTCTCGAGGTAATGTGTTCCTTGGCCATCCTCTTTTCCTTTCACATTGAGGGTTCCATATAAGGGGTTGTCATGTGACACAGTTGGGTGCTTTTCGTAGTGTGTGTCCTATCCACTTCCACCGCTTCTTCCTGATTTCCTCCTCCACTAGAATCTGGTTTGTTTTCTCCCACAGTTCGTTGTTGCTGATCGTGTCTGGCCAACGAATCCGAAGTATTTTGCGTAGGCAACTGTTAATAAACACTTGTATCTTCTGGATGATGCCTTTCGTAGTTCTCCATGTTTCCGCTCCATACAGTAGAACTGTCTTCACATTTGTATTGAAAATCCTGATTTTGGTTAGGGTTGAAAGTTGTTTGGAATTCCAGATATTTTTCAAATGCAGAAATGTAGCCCTTGCTTTGCCAATCCGTGCCCTCACATCTGCATCCGATCCACCTTTCTCGTCGATGATGCTGCCCAGATATGTAAAGGTCTTAACGTCCTCCAAGGCATCTCCATCAAGAGTGATTTGGTTGGTGCATGTTGTGTTGCATCGGAGAACTTTGCTTTTTCCTTTATATGTGTTGAGACCTACTGCTGCAGAGGCTGCAGCTACACTGGTCGCCTTCTCTTGCATTTGTTGTTGCGTGTGAGATAGAAGAGCCGGGTCATCTGCGAAGTCCAAATCGTCCAGCTGCGTCCTAAATGCTTTTATAGTTAAGTGAAAAACCTATTTAACTAGGGGGAAATGTCTTGTTTTTATCTCAAACCAATTGAGAGATTACGTCCGTTATTTGGTATTGTGAACAGTTAGTTATCAAGCCGCTAGCTTGCACCATTGCCGAACACATATGCAATCAGCATTGTACGACGTTATTATAAATTGGTTGATATTCTATGCATCGATTTGCAAAAAAACAATCATTATTTGTGATTGCTGTAAGGGTAAGAGAAAATGTGTGACTTAGATAGTGTTGGGGATGTTAGATCCCCAGAACTCGCCTAATAAATGCCTTATTTTGGATTTCACGTTTGCGAGTACGGGCTGATCAGTTGACCTTGAGGTTTCATTTCCCACCAGGAAAATCCTTAGCTATGATTGGCTGCTGTGTATTTTAGTGTGCTATTTTTGTGACTGTCCCAAGGATGTTTCTATGATGTATAAATAAACAAGAGTTGTGTGCTTGATTGTATTGTGTAATTGCTGGGTGTTTGTAGAATATACTTTATACGCTTATCAACCCTTCTGTTTACAGCTTGGGATTCAAAGTAGCCTATCTGGACGCTGGTTTATTGTCTCGTTCGCGTTTATCGACTAAGGTGAACTCGTAATAGCTTCAAGCTTACCTAGTGACGAACATAACAGATTGAATATTATTAATCTATAAACATAAAATATTTACACCGATTATTAGTGATTTGTAGAGATCTGTAAGTGGCATTCAATTAAAGATGTTCTCGAACTAGTGCTCATTTGCTTTTGGACCATGAAGTTAGCAATCAACAGATTACACACAAATCATTAAATAAGAGTGGTATATTCATTAATAAGGTGGCAAAACCGGCTGTGATGACTCACAGGAAGTGTAATGAATTCTACAGAAGCTTTCAAGAAGCCAAAGAGATTCGATATATTCACAGCTCGATAGAATGTCTAGAGTTGTCAATGTGGTGTAAGATGATTGGACAAGGGTGTATAACAACATTATTTTGTTTGCGGATTGGATGATTCTAACGCAGTTTTTTCGATCGATACGAAAATTATAAAACTATACATTTTCAAGTATACTGCAGTACACGTTTCTTCTGTCTTGTTATTTGCGACTTAGAAGCGGTTCTACTGGTTCTAGTGCTAAAAGTTGTATCAAATAGCAGACTTCTGAATTATTGATTCTTATAAACCAAGCAGCACATATATAATCATACGTAACTATAAACTTTGTTAACGAGGCAAAACAAAATGTTCAATATATACGTAAGAATATATGCGGGAAAAACTTACGCCTTCCATCTGATTCTATATTGAATAAATCAATTCCGTACTGTTTCTGTACTTCAGAAGTGAAATCAGCCACAATCTGTTTGAATAGATCACCTAACAGAATCATGTAAAATATTTTCTGATGTTATTTAACTAATCGACAATATAAAATCAATAAAAAAGAGATTACTTTCTTCCTAATTATAAATATCAATAATGGAGAGTAAAAATAACATATATATATATATATATATATATATATCATTAACGGCAACGTTGGCCCAGTGGTCCAGAGGTTAAACGTTCGCATACAATAACGAAGGTCCTGGGTTCGAATCCTACGAGATGCAGGAGTCGTGGATACGCACTGCCACTGACGAGTCCCATACCAGGACGAAACAGCCGTCCAGTACTTCCAGGTTTATAATGGTTGTCTAACAATAATTGATTGATGATTTCAAATGTGTAAAAAGTGATTATAAGTTGACATTAAAATATTAAAAACCCGACCGTAGCTGCTACCTTGACGTGGTGGTCGGGCTTGCCTATCGTGATGACCCAACCGAGCTATATTGGCTGAAACATATGTTCCTAAAGGTTCTACCATGCCAAACAGGTCGATTGGAAAACAATGAGACTAAAAGCAGCTACTCAAGGTCTGAGGGCAAAGTCGTACTACTGACTGCAGAGGGATGTGACAGCAGTAAGGTGTTTCCCTCGGACAACCAGCATCTGCAGCGATACTGCCTTCTCACAAGGAAGGAAGGAAGGGTTAGAAATAGTCGACCCTAGAAATGTCACACCTCGTCCTAACTCACGGATCTCCGTCTCCGTCGGTAAGGGTGCCCACTAAGGGCCTTTAAGAGCGGAGCTAGTACTCAAATTGTATAGATATAACTGGAATAGTGTTATTATTGTAATTTACAGTTAACCAGTTCAAAATAGGTATGATGAGAAGAACTTATTGTTATTATCATTAACTCATTATCAAGTATAGATTCCTACATAATTTAAGTTTATGGGTTAGTGATGTTACCCTGTTAATACAGACTGAAATAACAGAGAGACTAGTGTACAAAGACATTTGAGTGAATATAACCCCAGGTTAGGATAAACAGGTATGAAACTGAACTTCGTAATAGAACTTGTATGTTTCATGTTTTTACACGATACAGTAACCAATAGGAACAAGTATCCATTACATGACATAACTATATTGCACAGTCGGCAATAATGTTAAAGTAAATAAGTCACAATAGGTGCTGATTTGACAACCTTAACAATATCAACAATTGAAGACATATATTCCACAATTGGGTACTTATCCTGTACTATAAATCTCCATTACCTAAACAATACATACACCTCTTTGACTGAAATAGAAAAAGTGGTTTTTTGCAAAGCGTAAACATTGCACATAATGAATACGCTAAAATCACCGACAAAAATCCTACCTCACCAACAACACAATATATAATTAGTTTGTAGAGATAGACAATTTTTTGATGCTAATTAGGAAGCTGTCAATGACCAAACAGCTCAATTCTCATAGGATTTCAGGTACACCTCGTGTTGTAACGGTTGTTTAGATATTCTCTAACTAAATCTTATTGCTTAGTATTCTTGACACAAAACACTGAACAAGTCCCCAAAAGTCAAAACACGGTTGAACAGGAAAGATTATATTCCAAAATAGCAAGGAATAAGTAGCCGGAGGTGGTGGCGAAAGTCAAGGCAAAGAAAGCAAGAAGGCAAAAATAAATACAACGCTAGTCTATTTATAGCCTTTACATGGGAAAGCTTCTGGAAGAAAATTCACGTGATCGGCTGGATTAGATTTAACCAATCAGCATGCAGCTAATGATACGAGAATTTTCTATCCTGTTCTCCAAGCTTCGATCAGGCGCTGATTGGACGGGAAATTAGCCAATCAGCGCGTAGCAACGTAGTCATGCTGTAATTCCATCTATGTCCCACTAACACCTCGATAAAAAAAAACCAATGAAACTCAGCGACTAAACAAATGGTCAAGTGTGAAATCAAGTACACAAATTAAGGATTAACAATACTACTCGATGAATTATGATTAAACTGATGAGTGAAAGTAGTATGATCTAAAGAATGAGCAAAAATATAATGAAAAATGAACCTAAAATGAACCTAAAATGAACCTCCAACCATCTTTGCAGAACAGCAACAGTAATTTAGAGTGGCTATAAAATCCCTATATAATTGATCAAATGATGTGAGCAGTGATTGGATTGAACAAAGACAAACATTTCCCAGAGTAATAAACAGTAAAAATGTGATTCTCTTCACATTCTACTCAAATTAAACTGTGGTGTAAACCTTGTACTTTGGGCGGATAAATTATTCTATTTTTATAATCTAGTCCTCAATCGTCAAACGGAATCGCTCCTCTGAGTACCACATGATCGAATCTAGTGGGTCAAGACTAACAGATTGTTACAGGTTATTTTAGATCATTACGTAATAGCCCGTGGTAAATGGCAAATCATTTGATACCATCGATATATATATTAAAGTAACAAAACTAACCTTCATGAATAATAGCTTGGATAAACATTGAACTAGCTTCCAGTGATTTGTGTACACAAGATATAAGACGTTCTTCAGTCAGACTATCGAGAGAAAGCCAACTTCGAAAACCAAATGCAGTTTCATCGGCTTCTCTTAAAGGTACAATTTCATGATTTTCTGGAACTTTGTTACCAGCTACAACAAGTCCAGATGGTACTGGAGAACCAGCAGCGACAGCGGTATGATCAGCAACACCAAAAATACGAAATAGTTGAAGGATAAAACGACTTGAAGCAAAAGCATCATCTGCTAGATTGGATATACACTTGTTTGGTTCAATACGATTGAATAATTTCGAATCAGCTTCTGACATTAACATTTTGATACAGTCCAAGACTGATCGAGTATCACAGGAGTCTAGCACAAAAGAACAAAGAAATATAGTGCCCGACTAAGTGCATGTAAATTTTAATAATATTTCAAGATGAGGTGAATAGTTATGATTTACAAATGATTATCCGATTCTCAAGAATTCACTGAGTAACAAGCGAAATGTTGAAGAGGAGATTTTCTGTGAACTATCTAAACGATATTCACATTTGTTAAAATCTACAGATAGAATGCTAATCCATAGATGATTGCAATGAGATAAAACCTCATGATTGACTAAACCACCCACAATGATTAGAAATCAAACACAAAACCACCAAACAGATGAACAGATGCCAAACAAAATTTTGACGATGACAACAACATATAGGTACATGAAACGTCTAGACAGTGCGAAAGACCCGAACAGTCATTCAAATAGCGGCAGAAATTAAACAACACAACCTGATCGTGCTTCAAACAACTGAAACTCATTGAACACAATCTGCACAGAAAATATCTACTTTACAGGAGATGTTGTGTTTTGTTCATGAAGAACAAAATACTTATATATATATTATATATATATATATGTATATACTGATGTTCTACAAAGAAACACGGAGACCGCACATAGAATGGGAAAGTCATGGATCTAGGAACACTGAAGCATCTCTCAAAACGAAGAACAAGACTATTACAATGAATGTCATCCACAACGACATGCTCGCCAATCCTCATGGCACTGTACAACATGAAAATCAGTTTTGTGACAGTTGGAGATCCATAGTAGAGAAATTTCTAGGAAAACATCTAACCGTTCTGAACTAAATGCCAAGGTCAAGATGGACAACACTTGGTATAAACGCATCATGAAGCCACATAGACTAGAAGAAAATGACAAGAATGGTGAGAGATCATTAGATCTATAAGCTTTCAACAATATGGTTATAAGTGGCTACACTGATTAAAACCAGATAGATCACATCCGCGTCAATAAAACATTCAGAAGGTTCACGGAATCAGTTAGTCATTTGCAACCTAGAACTTGGTACGTAGATACATTGGTTCAAGATGTCATACTCCATTAGCACAAAGAAATGGAATTGTTAGGGCGAATTCAAGAGTAGTATAGATAGTACCTGTATTAATGGTGATAAAGACTAAGTATCGACGATAAATTTATGGAAGTATAAATTCGTGAAACAAAATGATTATGAGGGATTTAGAAACCGAGAATTTGAGAGAAGAAAAAGAACGAAGGTATCTGCGCTGTTGCAAACGATTATTACCCATTTCATCCCAAGTCTAACGATTGGTTACGATTATCATACGGACTCCACTCGGGCAATCTACACTTACATATATGGTTCAGTTCAATTAAGAATGACTTCAAAAACTAATGCAATGTCTTGGTTTAGTCGCCCCCACCTTTTTTCCAAACTATTCCTGCATCAGAAAACATCGCCCCTTAAGGTAGTCGGTGGTTGGGCATATGTAACACATATTCTAGCTACCTTGGCTGATGAAAATTCATTTCTTCACTAATCAAATTAGCACCATTACGTAGTACACTATTCGTAACCCAATAATTGTCTACTCGGTGGTCCCAGAATACACAAGCAATCCTTAGAAGACACTTGTGATCAAACACTAGTAAGCTACGAATATCTCCTATTCTTAATGGTCATGTTTCAATACCAACAAACTAGAACGAAGCGATGTGCAGTAAACCCATTCTTTAGTCGGCAGATGAGTATTTCGCTTACTCCATAAGTGACACAAATTGACAAACACCAGTCGAGCCTTTTGCATCCATGCTGAGATTTCGTCACAAACCAGGCCATCAGCACTTATGAGACTTCCAAGATAAGTGAAGCAGTCAACACGCTCAACTACTTCACTCCCTATTGCTAGTTCAGGTGCCGACTCAAGCCAATCCTGAAACAACATCTTACATTTTGAGAAGGAGAATCTCATCCCGAAGATGTTTGCATTGTTGCTTAGGGTGGTCACAAGACTGCATTTTGTCAGCATCTTCACCAAGCAGGACTATTATCTGCGTATTCTAAGTCAATCAGTGAATCTCCTGATAGGTTAACTCCTGGAAATTCACACGATGAAAATGTCATCTCTAAAAGCACGTCATTGACAGAGTGAAATAAGAATGGAGAAAGTGGGCGGCCAGAAGAACACCATTCTGCGGATAATAGGACCTGATGAAGTATGAATATTTGGTCCAAGTCCAGATTTAAAACAAGCCTGGTTTTCTCGAGCTCTAGCTAGGCGTCGAAGTATCACTGAAGCTAATATTTTAGACACCTGAGACCATTCAGATGGGAATACATCTAATTCCACGATTTCACCTAAGATCTCAACCAATCTAACTGCTAAAACTGGACTACTATCCTGAAAAATCTCGAGTTATTCCATCTGGCTCTCCTGCTCTCCCTTGCTTCATGTGGCCTAAGGCATTTTTTAAGCTTATTAAGAGCTGGAGGACTTACATCAATTTGTCAGACAGCTTATTTGGAAATGAAGGGTAGCTGAAAGCTAATTGAACTGTTTCCTAAAGTGTTCGGCCCCTCGGTTCGACCTCCTGAATTGAGATTGAATAATAATTCCATCCTTTTCCGATAGTCCCCTTGATAACCGAACTTCAAATACCCATTTCCTGAACAGTTGTCTACTGTTATCTATCGTCACTGTCATTGTTATCTCTTTTTACTTGGTTGACCAACTGGTTTTCTTCACTCCGGGGATGTACTCCATGCTATTTTATCGTTAAGTTGAGCCCCGAAGGGCTTCAGTGCTGTGGTTTTTTAACTCTAATGCGATGCAGAAAAATACGTGCTCGTACTGAAGCATGATGAGTCTAAATATATACTCCAGAATAAGCAGCAATCTCCTATTGGGCCACCCTACCGATGGCTGATGGCAAATTGATTTACTTGAATCTAGCGTTGAGTTGATTGTGGAGGTCGCCATGTCATAAAATGCTTCCTCCTATTCTCAGAGTTGGTGCTCGCTAAGAACAGAGGGAGAAGCAACAAATCATCACCTTGTGGTGGCCAAACCCACACGCAAGCTAAAGAAGCACTAGACAGCTGGACAAGCAACACTAAAAACTGTAATACAACCTTCCTCCTAAATGTTAACAAGCTTAACCAGTTCAAGATAGCTCTAAGCAAAATAATGAAATAACTGTTCATTAGAAGCATGAATACTTGACAACCGTGTACTGGAAGCTAATGATACTATTAAGTTACCCAAAGCGAAATCGGACAGTGTACAAACCTGTGACTTAGATAACCAACTTAACCACTGAGCTATCGCTCCATTACCTTGATCTAATCTGTTACACTACATTACTGTTTGCAATCACTCTAATGAACAATAATTTACTGTTTCAAGCTTCCGCGACTATCAATACAAGAGGAATGCTATCAAGTTTAAGTAGGAGGACACTATTAATGCACATAGAATTTACAATAAATACAGAAGTATGAACACATTTTACATTTCTCACTTACCACATAATGCATGATATACTTTATGTTGTATATCCAAAAGAGTCTGTTTAAAGTCACCAGTTTCAGTTTCTTCCAAAGTGTGATTATTATTATTATTCAATAAAGATTGCTTTGCCAAAAACTGAATATTTGAACAAGTGTACAAGAAATCCTAAAACAGACAACAACTCCAAATGAGTCTATCATATAACAAATATGGAGAAACTAGTAAGTCGGAGACGTAGCACGCATATAACAGAAAATAGAAAAATGAAATTCATCAAGTTTTATATCCACTATGTGTTAGAACCAGCTGTAACGGTCATACGAAGAATGAAGAAGTGGATAGGTGGTTCAGCCGTTCGGCGTTCGACTTTAAGCCAGTAATCCTTGGCTTTAAAATAAGTTCAAACTGCTGTGATTTAGGCAACTGTAAAGTCAGTCAGTCAGAAAGTCAGCCATACAACCTTAGCACACATAGATAGAATGTGTCAATTCAAATCCCATGGTAGTAGAGGTAGTAGAAGTATTAGCAGTAATCAAAAAGACCAATGAGCGAAGGTATGATTAGAGGAGTATAGCCCAGTGGAATCAATTTAAAAAGAGACAAAAGGGCATGAGAAACTCAGAAGATTAGAATTTAAGACAAGACTAAAAATGGATGCATCTGAGTCATTGCAAACGATTTTGAACTGTCACTCAAAGTCTCTAACCACCGGTTACGATTGTTTCGCGGACGCCAACCAGGTACTCTACACCTACTGACATGGCTCAGTCCAGGTTGTCAGTGACTTCATGGATCTGTACCACGTTCTGGTTTGACCGTCCCTAGCTTTCTTCTAGGTTACTCCTACATCAGATAAGATCGTTCATCGAGGTAGCCGATGGTTGGTTGGGCGTAGGTAATACATGTTCCGACCACTGATGAAGATTCACCACTTCACTAGTTGATTTGTGATCCTAACCTAGTGCCCTTTTCCTAACACCAGCACTGCTTACTCGATAAGCCGGAGCAATGCTTCGAAGACAGCTATGATGGAATACTAGTAACCTATGAATATTCTCTATTCTTAATGGCCAGGTTTCAAAGCCAGATAGCAGAACAATGAGAACTACTGAGCAGTAAACTCGTCCTTTGGTTAGCATTACTAGTCCATACAAATAGAATGTTGTTCAACATCAAGTATACTAATAGTTACCTTGTAAATGAGTTGTATCTAGTGATATACATATTAAACACTTAGTTAATAACTCTACCTATGAAATTGTCATTAAGTACATACTATTAAAAATCAACGCACATTACTCAAAATTAAATACAACAATCATTGAGAATCAAGCAGCTTCACAAACCTAAACAGTTATTCATATAAAATAATACGTACGAAATATCTGAACAAACCACTGGTAAGCTTATCTTATATAACATCGTACAAATAAGTTATCTGTTTAGCAAGAAAATTTATTCAACTTGAAAAAATTAAAATCAACTTACAACTAATTGTTTCTCAAAACCCATAGCCTCAGCCAATGTATCAGCACTATAATCTAACGTATCACCCCAGGAATGTAGAAGAAATATCAAACGTATTTGTCGAGCTGAATGAGTTTTAAGTGCATCACGAATAGTTATGAAATTTTTCAATGACTTTGACATTTTACAACCAGAAATAGTTAAATGACCAGAATGAAGGAAATAATTAACCCAATGAGAATGTCCGAAAAAAGCCTATGTAAAAAATGAAATGTGGGAAGTTATGACATCTTTACTATAGTTGTTGATATAAGATCGGATCAAAAAGAAATCTGTTGATCTGTTCATATTTAGTGGCCTGTGACTTCAATCCAGTTTGGACGAATAATCGGATGTGCGATGAAATAAATCTTCCTGTCCATTTCCACATATCAGACTTAGGTAAACTCTGTTTGTATGACAGCGATAATAAGAGGCTAAATATGGTTTTGCGTGTGAATTTATTTCATACATTCGCTTAAGCAAACAGAGATGAGAACGAAAAGGGTAGAAGCAAAACGAATCGAATCGGAGACGGCAAGTGAACCAACTCTCCTGCGCTGAAACATAACTGAGTATTTATAGCCAGGCAATAATAGACTAAAATGTAATAAGCACGCAAACACACTCGGATATACAACAGTTATCAAATTATTAAAAATGTAAAACAAAGGTCACTACTATTATAGAATCATTTAAACGACTAATCATTAAAGCTAGTAAAAAGAATAAATGGTAAGGTGCTATACATATCATATGAGTGAACCTTATTTGGAAAACGATATAATTTAGTAACTTGAAACTTAAGTATAATAGGATAGAGGGGGTCGGAATTAAACATGATTAATGTTAATTATTGAATAATCATCTGTTAGAATATTCATCCAATATCCTAAGAGAATTATTGGTCAAATCCTATTGGTCGATTTCTATTGGTCAAAATTATGGTCGTTTTAACTGTCAAATACTTGAATGTTGTATCTTATTGGTCATCCGGACTGTCAATGTTATTTCAAATGTTCTTTCTTATTGGTTGTCCTGACTATCAATGTCACTTCAAATGTTACTTCCTATTGGTCGTCTTAACTGTCAATGCCACAGAATTAGATGCTGTTTTCTATTCGACTAAAATGTATATATACGCATTATCTGATACATTTTATGACCAGGGGGCTCGGTCCCAGATCCCTAGTCCGGGGTCCTGATTCTCTTCTGGATTCGGACCTCGTACTTTCTGGATGCTTGTAGAATTCAGGTTCTACTTCATATCACGTCTCCTTATTTTTGCTAAATATGGGGGTTGGTACAATCGGATTTGAGTAGCATGTCGTGTCGCCGGATCCTCGATCCTCGCTCTCGTTTTTCCGACTAGGTAAACTCGTAATCGATCAAGTTGACGTGTTTACGTGCAGGCTTAACAGTATCATACAGATGCAAAGAACAGTGAAGTTAGATTTACTTTCAGTCACACTTCAGTGGTTTATCAACTGTCTACAATGAAACTAGGTAAGAGGAGACAATAGGTATTTGGTTTGTTACATGTCGGTTTAGAATTAAGGATAGTTATGCTGGAATGGTACATGTAGGTTTGTCATGACCCCGAGTCGCGACGTCATAGACTTCGTGCGACTAAGTGCCTTGATATCTCCAATACTAGTTATAAAAAAGCCTGTGGCTTTCCTATTGTAGTCATTTAGTACATTCCTCGCGTTCATTGAGATCTCAAGATATGTAACTGAATAGACTTTATCCTTTTCGAACTGTGATAACATCCAGCTGTGAGTGAAGCATTTCCTGATGTCTTATTGTATTAAGAATTTCTTCTGTAATAACACTTACTATAACGAGTCACACTGATAAACTGATAATATTACAGGTTCATTTGAAACTTACTTCAGACTGAGCCAGTTCGTTATCATGGTGTGGGAACTTTAGATCTACTCCACCACTATGTATATCAAGAGTATCTCCAAGAATATCACTAGCCATGACTGAACATTCTATATGCCAACCAGGTCTACCTTTACCCCAAGGACTAACCCATGCGGGTTCTCCAGGTTTGGATGCCTTCCACAGAGCAAAATCATTCGGTGACTTTTTCTCTCCTGTTATACTCAACTCACCTTCTCCAGATTCCAATTGATTAGTATCACCGTATGCGGTTGGCACAAGCTTAGCATAAAAGTGCATAGGAGAACTGGCAAATTTATTTGTATCAAAATACACCGATCCAGATGGAGCAATATATCTGACAATAAAACAAAAGCCAAAAGTAAGCACTTACATTGAGCCTATAGACACATTCAATAGTTGTATTATTACAAATAGTTTAACAGAAACCAACAACTGACCAGAAGACGACCAGTGTAGCAGCAGCCTCTGCAGCAGTTGGTCTCAACATACATAAAGGAAAAAGCAAAATTCTCCGATGCAACACAACATGCACGAATCAAATCACTCTTGATGTAGATGCCTTGGAGGACGTTAATACCTTTACATATCTGGGCAGCATCATCAACAATCAAGGTGGATCCGATGCAGATGTGAGGGCACGGATTGGCAAAGCAAGGGCTGCATTTCTACAGTTGAAAAATATCTAGAACTCCAAACAACTTTCAACCAAAACCAAAATCAGGATTTTCATTACGAATGTCAAGACAGTTCGACTGTATGGAGCGGAAACTTGGAAAACTACGAAAATCATCATCCAGAAGATACAAGTGTTTATTAACAGTTGTCTACGCAAAATACATCGGATTCGTTGGCCAGACACCATCAGCAACAACGTACTGTGGGAGAAAACAAACAAGATTCCAGTGGAGGAAAAAATCAGGAAGAATAGGTGGAAGTGGATAGGACACACACTACGAAAAGCACCTAACTGCGTCACGAGACAAGCCCTCACATAGAACCCTCAAGGCAAAAGGAAAAGAGGAAGGCCAAGGAACACATTACGCCAAGAAATAGAGAAAGATATGAGAGGAATGAACAAACATTGTACAGAACTGGAGAAGGAAGCCCAGGACAGAGTTGGTTGGAGAAAACTGGTGGTTGGCCTATGCTCCATTGGGGGTAACAGGCGTAAGTAAGTAAGTAAGTAAGTAACAACTGACCAGCAATAAAATGAGATACTAGTCGAAATTTTTCCAGGCAACTTAAAACCAAATGGTTCCACCCATGGTTCTTTCATCAATCTGGTCTGAGTTTACTTTTGGAAATAATCGAAAATAATATAATTTTTTTCAAAGAAACAACTCCGTATTAAACTATTTTTTCAACCATCACGTTTAAAATGCTAATCTTATTTGATTGCATGAAACTTAGTTATTTTTTACAAAAGTTATGTTCAAATTATGACATTGACTATGAATATTTTTCATACGAAAATCAAATGATTTCATGTAATATGCTATAAATATGATCATAAACAAACCTATTGACAATGGGATTAGTTAACATCCAAATTCACGAATGAAGTTATCCCGTAGTCATAAGAAATATATTTTACAGTATCTATTCAACATTTCTATGCAAACTAACCGAAAAAGGAATATACACGAACCTATTAATAAATAATGCTCATATTTATCTACAACTAGATAACGCATCCGATAAGGCACTGATTGTTACTAGAAAGACAAGGAAACATACAGCTTGTAATGTAGTTGAAGTCCTAAAACTCATAAAAAGTATGGTTAAATTCTAGCTTTTTGCTGGGACTTCTTATTTAACAAATGAACATGATTTAAATCCGATCGGCAATGATCGGATTGGTCGGTAAGAGTAGAATGTATTCGTAGATTATTAGTATTCGATCATAGATGTCACAGAAGCACTGCTCGTGTATCCTGGGACAGATGGCAGATCAATATATGAAGTATTGAATCTCCAACAATTGAGGTGGTTCAGACATGTGTTGTGTATGCCTAACCACTGACTGACTCGATGAGCTATGTTTTGTGGTGTAGGAGTAGGTTGGAAGAAGGCTAGAGACGGCCAGACCAAAACATGGCAGAAATCCAGGAAGTGGACTGAGTTATTTTGGTAGATGTAGGCTACGTGGTCGGGGTCCGCGAGACGAAAGTCACCAATGGTTAGAGACCTTGAATGACATGGCTCAAAATCGTTTGCAATGGCGCAAGTGCATCCACTTTTTGTTTCCTCTCAAATCCTAATCTTCTAGATTCGTGAGCACTTCTACCTTTGTCTTTTTAAATTTGTTTCACTGAATTATACTTCTTCAATAATATCTTCAAATCTCAATCTTCTCCATTAGCCGTAATACATCTACTATCTCTACCAATATGGGATTTGAATTGGCAACTGAATCTCTGTACTAATGTGGTATGGCAACCTGAACTGATTGATGTACTTATGTACCAAGTTCTACATTGTAACTGACTGACTGATCGGAATGATAAACTAAATCTCTGAAATATTCCATTCGGCACGGTATGTACACTAGATGATTCCCACACTCTTTAATAATTCATCTGTGTTAAATGTAATATCAGACTCTAAAGCATTTGCAGAATACACCAAGATCTCTAAATATAGCAGAAAGAAAGTATAGTCAAACAGAAAAGGAAGGATTGACTTTGATTGTTGCTATCAAGAAATTTCACAATATGATCTATGGGCATTCATCTACATTGTTCACTGGTCACAACGTCAAAGTCCGGAATCCCAATGTGCATTGAAAACTGTTTGCGATAATGGGCAATCATGTTACTGCTGAGGAGATCACAAGGAACATCTAAATTCAATAGCAGGGCTGAAATTCTTCTAGAAACGATAACTGCTTGCTTGTGTCTTCCCAATTCAATTTTGCGCACAACCGGTGTTTTCTGATTAGTCCCTGTTGTTTTTTTAGTTTGCTGATTTCTTGAATGCTTGAAGGTCATCTCTCGTATCTTAGTTACAAAATATTGTCGGGCAGAGCTTCGGAGGTTTGTGTTTTTTACACATTTGAAATCATCAATTAATCATTGTTAGACCACAATTAGAAACCTGGAAGCACTGGACGGCCGTTTCGTCCTGGTATGGGACTAACCAGCAGTGCGCATCCACGACTCCTGCACCTCGCAGGATGCCGGCCCAGTGATCCGATGGTTAGGCGTTCGCGCACAATACCGAAGGTCCCGGGTTCGAATCGTGCGAGGTGCAGGAGTCGTGGATGCGCACTGCTGATGAGTCCCATACCAGGACGAAACGGTCGTCCAGTGCTTCCAGGTTTCTAATGGTAGTCTAACAATGATCGATTGATGATTTCAAATGTATACAAAATATTGTACCAAATTTGGTGGTACCTGATCAGCCTGTTTTCGAATATCGAAATCATGCGTTCATGTACTACAGTAAAAAAAAATGGTTAATAGGATTTAACTTTCTACAAGAACACCAAAAACACTTACGCAAAGCCGTTTTCAATAATTTGTTCCACATATTTTATTATAGCATCAATATACTCTGTGACCCGAACGAGTACTGATGGAGGAATGATCTGCAAGGGGAAAAGATTTAGAGAGGGCTTAGAATTTTCCAGTAAGTATTAGTAGTAATCGGTGCATAACGAAAAAATAACTAAATATGGACATTACTATAAATATGCATAACTTTTGCGTTGACGAACATAAGACTGATGTCTCAAACTGACAGTGATTTGTGACTTCAAACAATTTGTCACAAAAAAATTGTGAACATTGCGTTCTAGAGAAAAGAGATGAATTTTCCTACGTACCAAAGTAGTTTTTAGTCATACTAAAAATATGGGTAGTTAGTGACTACAATTTAGTTAAAAAGCTTTTCACTTTCAGAATAAACAGTGCTCCAGTATAGCCCCATATATATATATATATATATATATATATATTCACCAAATATCCTACAAAGTATCATTTTGTAAGTGTAAATTCTATTGGTCGATTCCTACTGGTCAATACTATGGTTGTCCTAGCTATCAATGTCATACACTTCAATGTTTCCTATTCAACCTAACTGTATAAATACGCATTATCTGTAACGTTTTATGACACGGACTCGGATCCCTAGTCCAGGATCCTTATCCTGTTCTGGACTTGGACCTCATATTTTCTGGCTGTTTGTAGAATACAGGTTCTACTTCACATCAAGTCTTCTTCTTTTATTCAATGGGGGTTCGGACACTCGGATTAGAGTAGTATGTCCTGTCACTGGATCCTTGATCCTCGCTCTCGTTTTCCGACTAAGATAAGCATATCAAATGACGTGTTTACATGCATGCGTAACATATATATAAATATATATCCAAAGATTAAGGTAATTGTAATTTAGAATACCACTTTGTGGATTATTATCGTATATTTCTACTGTATAATTATTATCAAGTGACTAGGATGTCAGATTTATACATTCTTTTTTCACTGACCTAGATTCTATTATCATACGACTTACTGTTCTTATTTTATTAAAAGTTTATTATTTAGTCTCCGGTTATCACACCCATTTTCAGATCGTTCATGTATAATGATTATTTTCTCATTATACAGCATGATGAGGTCGAGTATTTCTGTACAAAACTACATATGCTTAAAACATACTATTCGTATAGTGAGGGGTGACTGCTATGTTTTGAACTTAGAGGGAAGAGTAGAGAGAGAAGCTACAGAATCAAGTACCATTAAGAAAGTAGCTGTGACCCCAAAGCTACTAATGCTGATTGACATGACGCTGTTTAGCTGGAGAACAATGTCATATAAACCTATGATTAGTAGTTTTGTCGCTATATTAGTGAGCGGTTCATAAGATCAAAAGAAATATACTTATACATAATTGAACATACGTTTAAAGACGCCATATCAGCGAGATACTCCTTCTCGAAATGTCTAGCTAACGCCTCGAAGATCTGGTGGTCACTGACAGAGGCACCATAAGCTATGTCTAAGGTATCTGCAATAGCGTCACGAGCGTTTAGAATCAAGAAATTAACTGGATCCTCTTTATCAGAAGGCGTAGTGGACAGAAGCGATGTGAGACGATCTACTTCGCTGTTTAAGTATGTTTTTTTATCTGGATCCGTTTCAGATAGAATTTTGGACTTAATATGCTGAAAATGAAAAGAATTAACACAAACAAAATTATAGAATTACGATAAAGAAATATAAAATGATGAGACATACAAAAGTAGTTTTGGATATTGATACTTAAACAAATTAATTGTAAGAAAATGTCTACAGTTTAACTTACATGTTCATGGTTAAAGTTAAGAGCTCATCTTAGCTAGATCACGCCTGCGAACATGAAAGCACTGAACGGTCGTTCAGTCCTAGTACGGGACTAAACAGCAGTGTGCACCCACGACCCTCACTCGCGGGAATCGAACCCAGGACTTGCGACCTCATACAGGGATACAATAATGTTAACACGCAACTTTAATAAATCTATGATCTTTCCGAACCTTCATTAATTGTCTGTATCGGATAAATGTCTCAAATCTGACATAATGAACTCCACTGGTCACGGCTATAACTCTAGGAATTCATTTTGTAGTTAGTCACTAGTGAGCAAATGATTGTTATTAATAAATAGGATTTGTAAAAATAGTATTATTTTCATTGGTCTAGCTAAGATCAGCTCGTTATTTCAATCACAAAAAGGATACAATCTCCACTAGCCCTCTTTATTATTACTAGTCATTGACTTACACGGTTTCTACGAACTTAAATTTTGAATTTGTCCAATGCTGAAGTAGAACTCACGAAAACCAAACCTGAGATAACTATACAAAGTTGATACCGTGGAATAGATTACTATTTTTACTACTACACAGTTGTGACTGGTAAAAGATTTACAAATTAGTAATTAAAACAAACCTTGTGTGGATTGATATCAGAAACCAAATATACACCACAGCAGCTTAGTTAGTATTTGTGAATGTATGAGATGTGTAGGTTGCTGGTATTTGATTAAAAACGTCTCCGACAATTATCTACATATGATGCTGTCCACTAAGTAATGTTGAAGTTAAGTGTTGAGTATTGAGTGTAAATAATGATAAGTAGATCGATGATACTGTAGAATTTCACCAACTATGGTTAATGGAAAGAGCTATTTATCCAACCTAGTCCACCAGTTACCTAAATGTATTATGTTAGTTAGTGGAGTCTTCAAATACATCTTAGCAAGAAAACTAATATTAATTTACAATGAACTTGTGTTACATTAATTAATTCAATGCAAATTAGGTTTATTATTTACGTTATAGTATCTAAAATATTGGCCTCAATAATACTTCGACGCTTAACGAAAGCTCGTGAAGAGCAAACTCGAGAAAACCAATCTGGTTTCCGACCTGGACGTGGTTGTATAGACCACATTTTCACACTACGACAGGTCCTAGAACACAGACACACATTTAGGCGTCCTACAATAGTTGTTTTCCTGGACCTAAAAGCGGCGTTTGACTCAGTGGATCGTGAGGTTCTGTGGCAGTGTCTGTCATTGAAAGGTGTACCAAAGAAGTACGATAACCTCATACAAGCTCTCTACTCCAACACCACTAGTCGAGTGAGAGCTTATGGCGAACTGTCACCGGAATTCTTTACTTCAAGTGGTGTCCGTCAAGGATGTCCACTTTCTCCATTCTTGTTTAATTTTATCATAGACATGCTCCTAGAAATAACCTTATCCTCGTCTGAATTTTCTGGAGTAGACCTTCTATCAGGTGGCTCGCTTAATGACTTAGAATATGCCGATGATATCGTACTACTTGGTGAAGACGCTGACAAAATGCAGTCTTCTGACTACCCTAAGCAACAATGCAAGCATGTTCGGGATGCGGTTTTCCCCCTCGAAATGTAAAATGTTGCTTCAAGACTGGTTTGCATCGGCACCAGAACTAGTGATAGGGAGTGAAGTAGTCGAACGTGTAGACCGCTTCACTTATCTTGGGAGTCTCATCAGTGCCGATGGCCTGGTGACTGACGAAATCTCAGCTCGGATACAGAAGGCTCGATTGGCTTTTGCCAACCTGCGTCATTTATGGCGTGGGCGTGATATCCGTTCTCTAATCAAAGGACGAGTGTACTGTGCAGCAGTTCGCTCCGTTCTCCTATATGGCTGTGAAACATGGCCAGTGAGAGTACAAGATATTCGTAGGTTATTGGTTTTCGATCATAGGTGTCTTCAAAGCATTGCTCGTATACCGTGGGACAACCGAGTAAGCAATGCCATTATAACCTGTGTATATATTGATAATTAATCAATTCCTAAATCATAGTCGTTATTTTCATTGACATATACAACTAACTATCATAAATGTATTTCTAATTCCAATGGGTCTTGATAAGTAAAAGGTATAAACAATAACCGGACATCTTATTCGATATTACGGAAGGAGGAGGAGGAGATTACAAGAGTCACGACAAGTGTATTAGAATTGTAGTTGAAAACTAATAGCTCAGCGCACAAAAACATGTCATGTAAGTTTGACAAAAGCTAGAAGTTTAGATTACCATTTAAGATAAGTTCATGGAGATATTGGCTGGTGAAATGTGTTATGTAGAGGCATATAGACAACAAGGGCTAAGATATAGAATAATCTTAATTAATGTTTCCAAGTAAAAGTCTATATACTCGCCTTTGAGTTACTTTTTGTTTACAGGTTCATGACCAGCAAGAATAGAAGATATTCGTAGGTTACTAGTTTTCAATCATAGGTGTCTCTGAAGCACTGCTCGAGTATCATGGGACAACCAAGTAAGCAATGGTGTTATTAGGAAACGGGTAACAGGTAAGAAGGGCAGATCAATAGATGAAGCATTGAAAACTCATCAGTCAGTTCAAACCCATATTGGCAGAGGTAGTAGTGGTGTCGCTGCCAGGATCGGAGGAAGGGGCTCCCGTGGCCGAAGGAGTTGCAGGACGGAGATTGGCGGAGCTTCCTGGAGGAGTTTGGGGCCACGGTGCAGCTGGTGGGGGCCTGGGGCGGAGTTGACGGTGCTGGGGACGCTGCGGGGAGGTGAGGCGGAGGCGGTACACGACAGCCTGGACGGTGTCACCGAGGAGACGGCGTGGGAGATGGTCACCGGGCGGCTGATAATGGAGTTCGACAGCCCAGCGGACAGGGAGGAGGCGCCGCAGAGGTTCCGGTTGGCGCGGCTGTCGGCCGATGGTGACCTGTTGGTGCTTGCTGTGGAGCTCACCGGATTGCGCCGTGAGGAGTGGACGGGGCACAGTCTTTGGCGTCGCAATTTATCGAGTGTGTGCCTGCCGCCGTGTTCCAGCATCGGGAACTTGTGAACGCTACACGTTGGATAGATGCCGTATCCATTCCAGACCAGTGATCAAGAACGATGACCGAAGTGGTAATCCGGCATATTGTAGCGTGTCACGGAATACGGAAGGTGATATTAACTGACCAGGGGCTCTGTTTTGAAGGACTACGACGACAGCTTATTAAAAGGGGGGACAAGTGTGGTGCTGTGGTGCGAACTACTTATAAGTAGTATATAATGTGAGTGTCAACGTAACGTCTGGTAGCATAATATGGGGGGGAAGATCAAGAAAGGAAGAGTTAGAACAAAATGGAATTTGTATGAAACGCATGAATAGTGACAATGGATTGATGTTTAGCAACAGGAACAGTCCAGTTTCATAGGATGAACTGATCTTTTGCAAATGAACGATTTACGATATGGTTTTCCGATTTTACTGAGTAACTCTGTAATTTTCGTTTAATACAATTCGGTTGCCCCCACCTGTGTTCTCATTCACTACAGTAGAAGTATTAACTATGTTACGTATGCCCAACCGCAGACTGCCTGGAGGAGCGATGTTTTGTGGTGTAGGAGTAGGTTGGAGGAAAGCTAGGGGCGGACAAACCAAAATATGACACAAATCGATGGAGTCACTGACAAGTGGACTGAGTTATGTTGGTAGATGTCGACTACTAGGTTGGGGTGAACGAAACGATAGTAACCGGTGGTTAGAGACCTCGAATGACATGGCTCAAAACAGTTTGCAATAGCGCAGGTGCATCCACTTTTTGTGTTCTCTCAAATTTTAATCTGAATTCCTCATTACCTTTATCTTTTTCTTTCTAAGTTTATTTCATTAGATTATACTTCTTGAATAATATCTTCGAATCCTAATCTGTTCGATGACTGCTAATACTTCTACTACCTCTACTATTGTTTATTTGTGCTAATGAAATGGAAACTTGAACTGATGTACGTACGTACGAAGTTTCTATCTTGTAAATGACTGACTGACTAACTATTTACGGGTTAGTGACCATACCCAGATGCCTAACAAAACGGGTACAAGATTCCAATGCATGGTTCAATAGCTAAAGTTTGAGTACTCAAACTACTAAGCCATGGTCATTGTGTGGAAACCGGTATAATCTAGTCTGAAATCGGGTTTATTTGTTTAGACGAATCCATATATATTGAAAATTGTGTATCATTGAAAACACTGTTTTTCCGTTGTTTTGCCTGAAGTAATTTTACATCTATTTCTTCACCAAATGTCAGGTAAAAAATATACCTCGATCGGATCCCACAAACTTTAACATAGTGGTTTTAGAGTTGATCGGACACGATTCATCAAAAAAAGCCCCTGATTTTATACTGGCTTCATATCATATTATTTACGATAAGTGAAATGCAAATCCATAAAGAGATCTACGACCACAGGAATCTAGCACAAAATAACAAGGAACTATGGTACTTAAACTTGATTAATATTTCAAGACGAGATGAACAGTTATGATTCACAAATGATTATCCGATTCTCAAGAATTCACTGAGTAACAAGCGAAATGTTGAAGAGGAGATTTTCTGTGAACTATCTAAACGATATTCACATTTGTTAAAATCTACAGATAGAATGCTAATCCATAGATGATTGCAATGAGATAAAACCTCATGATTGACTAAACCACCCACAATGATTAGAAATCAAACACAAAACCACCAAACAGATGAACAGATGCCAAACAAAAATTTGACGATGACAACAACATATAGGTACATGAAACGTCTAGACAGTGCGAAAGACCCGAACAGTCATTCAAATAGCGGCAGAAATTAAACAACACAACCTGATCGTGCTTCAAACAACTGAAACTCATTGAACACAATCTGTACAGAAAATATCCCGAACGTAGCTGCTACCTTGACGTGGTGGTCGGGCTTGCCTATCGTGATGACCCAACCGAGCTATACTGGCTGGAACATATGTTCCTGCAGGTCCTACCATGCCAGGCTGGTCGATTGGAGAACGATCAGACTAAAAGCAGCTACCCAAGGTCTGAGGGCGAAGTCGTACTGCCGACTGCAGAGGGGTGTGACAGCAGTAAGGTGTTTCCCTCGGACAACCAGCATCTGCAGCGATGCTGCTTTCTCACACGGAAGGATGCAAGGGTTAGAAAAGGTCAACCCTAAAAATATCACACCTCCCCTACCTCACGGATTTCCGTCTCCTTGGGTAAGGGTGCCCACTAAGGGCCTTTAAGAACGGAGCTAATCCTCTTAAAACGTTTCATAAAAGGCCGTGCGTGACCGGCCTCAACCAGTTGTCCCTTGAACTCTG
>OX103974.1:10490016-10534049 GCA_944470395.2 Schistosoma turkestanicum | reverse complement strand
AAAAAAAGCCATGCAGCGATGCTGCTTTCTCACACGGAAGGATGCAAGGGTTAGAAAAGGTCAACCCTAAAAATATCACACCTCCCCTACCTCACGGATTTCCGTCTCCTTGGGTAAGGGTGCCCACTAAGGGCCTTTAAGAACGGAGCTAATCCTCTTAAAACGTTTCATAAAAGGCCGTGCGTGACCGGCCTCAACCAGTTGTCCCTTGAACTCTGCGGTCACGCAACGAAGTCTCTAAGAACAACTCTAATCCACCTTCCTTTTCAGGTTCCTCAAGAAACAAAGTTCCACGGTGTGGGCAGCCCGGAAGTGACAACCGCTCTCATACCCGTAACAGCACGCGAGACCAAATCGGTCAAAATCAAATCCTTTCTACACCCCCTGATGTCTCTCTTATCTCTACGACTAACTCTACTCACACTCCCTTTTCTCACTGCACCGCTAATGCAGACGAAGCGAGATCACGAAACGTCGTTCCTGGTCTCTTGAAACCCCGTTCTAAACTACATGTTGGAGCTTTTAATGTACGGACATTGTGTCAAATAGGGCAACAGGCATCATTAGCTAGGACTTTAGAAACTCGTGCTATCGATGTATGCTGCGTCTCGGAAACGCGCATACAGGATCCTAGTAAAGTCATTAACTTAATTCCACCTTGTCAAAACGAAGAAGCAGCCCGATTCACTCTTCGTGTATCCGGTAGCCCTGATGCTGCTTCCAGGGGTCTTGATGGCGTAGGCATAGCGTTGAGTCCTAGGGCAGAATTATCTCTCCTTGACTGGATCCCAGTAGATAGTCGTTTGTGCGCTGTCCGACTAAACGGGACAGTAAGGACTCGTAAGGATAGGGACACTCGCCGTTGCCTCTTCGTCATATCTGCCTATGCCCCCACTGACTGCAGTGCAGACGAGGTTAAAGATGAGTTTTACAGAAAGCTTTTGGACCTCCTCCAAAAAGCTAGGCACTCTGATATAGTAATAATGGCTGGTGACTTTAATGCTCAAGTAGGTAGACTAGGTGAAAATGAAAGACATCTTGGTGGATGTTATGGTGTAGCGACTGAGAGAACAGACAATGGCGACCGTCTGTTGCAACTATGCTCAGATAACCGCCTATTCTTAGCGAACACCAACTTTAGGCATAAGGAAAAGCATCTGTTGACCTGGCGACCTCCAAAGTCGTCTCAACGTTGGACGCAACTAGATCACATCGCCATCAGCCACCGATGGAGGTGTTCGATAGAAGACTGTCATTCGTTCTGGGGCACATGTCTAGATTCAGATCATGCCCTAGTGCGAGCTCGTATTTGTTTGAAGCTTACTGGACGTAGGAAAGACACCGTGAGGAAACCTCTTAGGGTTCTACTTAATGATAATAAAGCTAAGAATATACTTCAAGAACAACTAGAAAGACAGGCAACTATGTAAGTGATTCCCATCCGGAGGCAGGTTGGAATGATATCAAAAAGGCTGTGGAAACAGCAGTGATATCTGCTAGTAAGGTTGACCATAAGGCAAGAATAAATCCGTGGATCTCAGTAGCATCCACCGATCTGATGGATGCCCGAAAACTCATCCCACCTGGCTCTGAACATGATGAAGAACGAAGTCAACTTAGGCGCAGACTTATAAAAAGCCTACGTAACGATCGTGAACAGTGGTGGGTAGCGAAAGCAAGAGCGATGGAAAAGGCAGCAGCGATAGGCAACAGTAGCCAACTATTTAGACTCATCAAGGAAACTGGTGTTAGGAACCCAAGTGTGAGTGAGACTATTTCAGAAAAGGATGGGTCTATTATTTATTCTCAATCCAGGAGACTGGATCGATGGGCAGAACACTTTAGGGATCAGTTCAACTGGCCACGAGCCACTCTTCGGTTACCCACGATCTCCAGTTATCCTGAATGGCAAATCGACATAAGCCCCCCTAGTCTTTATGAAATTGAAAAAGTGTTAGGAAATCTGAAGCGAGGGCGAACTTTAGGTCCTGATAGTCTGACCCCTGAGATATTTGAGGATGGTGGTCCAGTTTTAGCAGCTAGGTTGACTGAGATCTTAGGTAGAATCTGGGAACTGGACGTAATCCCATCCGACTAGTCTCAATCACTGATTGTCCCAATCTATGAGAAAGGACTAAAGTCTTCTTGTGACAATCACAGGGGAATAAGTCTAACTAATATAGTATCTAAAATATTGGCCTCAGTAATACTTCGACGCTTAACGAAAGCTCGTGAAGAGCAAACTCGAGAAAACCAATCTGGTTTCCGACCTGGACGTGGTTGTATAGACCACATTTTCACACTACGACAGGTCCTGGAACACAGACACACATTTAGGCGTCCTACAATAGTTGTTTTCCTGGACCTAAAAGCGACGTTTGACTCAGTGGATCGTGAGGTTCTGTGGCCGTGTCTGTCATTGAAAGGTGTACCAAAGAAGTACAATAACCTCATACAAGCTCTCTACTCGAACACCACTGGTCGAGTGAGGGCTTATGGCGAACTGTCACCGGAATTCTTTACTTCAAGTGGTGTCCGTCAAGGATGTCCACTTTCTCCATTCTTGTTCAATTTTATCATAGACATGCTCCTAGACATAACCTTATCCTCGTCTCAATTTTCAGAAGTAGACCTTCTATCAGGTGGCTCGCTTAATGACTTAGAATATGCCGATGATATCGTACTACTTGGTGAAGACGCTGACAAAATGCAGTCTTCTGACTACCCTAAGCAACAATGCAAGCATGTTCGGGATGCGGTTTTCCCCCTCGAAATGTAAAATGTTGCTTCAAGATTGGGTTACATCGGCACCTGAACTGGCGATAGGGAGTGAAGTAGTCGAACGTGTAAACCGCAGGCAGACTGACTGACTAATCGCTTCACCTATCTGGGGAGTCTCATCAGTGCTGATGGCCTGGTGACTGACGAAATCTCAGCACGGATACAGAAGGCTTGATTGGCTTTTGCCAACCTGCGTCATTTATGGCGTGGGCGAGATATCCGTTTGCTGACTAAAGGACGAGTGTACTGTGCAGTGGTTCGCTCCGTCTTACTTTATGGCTGCGAAACATGGCTAGTGAGAGTAGAAGATATTCGTAGGTTACTGGTTTTCGATCACAGGTGTCTTCGAAGCATTTCTCATATATCCTGGGACACCCGAGTGAGCAACACTGTTATTAGGAATCGGATGCTATGTAAGAATGGATGAAGAATAGATGAAGTGGTGAAACTTCATCAGTTGAGGTGGTTGGGACATGTGCTGCGTATGCCTAACCACCGACTGCCTCATCGAGCTTTGTTTTTTAGTGTAGGAGTAAGTTGGAAGAAAGTTAGGGGCGGCCAAACCAAAACATGGCACAAATCCATGAAGTCATTGACGAGTGTATTGAGTCATGTCGGTAGGTGTCGACTACCTGGTTGGGTTCCGCGAGATGACAATAATCGATGGTTACAGACCTTGAATGACATGGCTCAAAATCGTTCGCAGTGGCGCCGGTGCATTTATTCTTTGTGTTCTCTCAAATCCTAATCTTCTGGATTCTTCAACACCTCTAGTTTTGACTTGCTAAACTTTTCTCACTGAATCATATTTCTTGAATATCTTCTAATCCTAACCTCTCCGATTACTTCTAATACCTTTACTACCTCTTTTCCTATTGGATTTTAATTGACAATTATATCTCTGTGCTGATGTGGTATGGCAACATGAACTGATGTATTTACGTACAAAGTTCTACGTTGCATCTGACTGACTGAGGCTTCAGTCTGCCATTTGCACTTTCCTAAATGTATTTATTAATAGCATCATAAAGAATGAAAGTATATTAAGTTTTAGTAGTGAAGTTCCTTTACGACAAATTCGGTAAACAAGATTAAAAACCTTCGATAAACATAGTGATCTTTGCGAAACATTTGGAATACGCCAGAACTATACCTGGATTCCTTTGGCAATATGACCAACGACTGTGGCTAGATCTGGTTCTTTGAGCTGATAATCATTGATCAGGTGATTTTGCCGAGCACGTTTAATAATCTGCAGGGGTGCCGGTTAAAAAATGTTCTGTACCTTGTCATCAATGTCTGTGATATTTAAGACGTAAGTAACCTCAAAGTTGAAATAATCCACCAACACGCGACGAATGATGTCAAACGCAACATACGTTCTTTAGAGCATTAGTAAATAGAAATCAGAGACAGAACCTGGCATGGCCCATATGAGACACATCATACACAGTTGGACCGCAGATATACCACTTGATATGTCTCCCATCTTGAGGAATAAACAGATCCTAGGAAGTGCAAATTAGGATAGCCGGGCTTACCTTTCGTGAAGTCAGGCTATTGTAAAGATAAATACTCGGTAACTGTCCGTCTTGAACGTTTGGAACTGGAGTGAACCATTTTGGTTGGGTCCGTTTTTCCATTTTTCCTACTGTAAGATAGGTTAAAATGAATATTATTAGCACACACTGGAGTAAGGAAGCAGGGGTGATTGGAATGGCCGTAGATTAAGTGACTTAAGAAAATGACGACTCAAACTATAGAGCATTAACTTAGGGCGTTGGTAGCCCACAGGATGAATTACGCTCGTTCATTCTCCAATCCTCGATCAACCCAAACCTGATACTCTTTTCATAAGCTATTATAAACTGATAAATTTCTTTTCTCTTGCTTCTTCTTGTTGCGATAGAGTTTTTGGTAGTTATTCATGTAAAATGAGTAGTGGTCCAGCCACTTGACTACACTATATCTGGTCACTCGGCAGTTATTTATGAATTTATACGTCCTGTGTTTTGAGCGAATGAGTTGGTCATATGGCGATTTGGTTTCTAGATGCTGACAACTATCACATCACGCGACCGAAAAGCAGTTAGTAGAGAATTATGAAAGAAAATTCTAATGCTTATAAGAAGAACGTTTCAGAAATGGATGAAATGAAATAAGCCTTGTATTGGGATTGAAACGAAGTCATCATTTAGGAAGATTTCCAGGGGCGCACGGAATGCTGTCACATTAGGTCATTTTTAAGACACCTATAGCACTAAACTCACTAAAAATGAGCTTTGACGTTACTAGTGTGAGGTTATTTTCGTTACAGTTAGTGTAAGACTTTTGATCATAGGATATCAAGACTTCTTGATCTCTTTCAACCAGGGACACCTACAGAGAAGAATTACCAAAGTTGTTTATAAAGTCTGCAGAATGTCCCACTTGGACTACTTTGAACTTTGAAATGCTAGGAGAAGTCCGTCATTCTCCCAACGTTGAAGTCGAATCGGAACGTCCTGAAGAACTAGTTTATTATCTTGGCTGCAAACTTTTATGAAAGATTAGCATAGTCAGCGAAAAGCGTTAACTCAGACGATACTTGTTGAGGAAGGTCATTTATATGAATAAAAACGTGCTGATATCCTAACACTGAACTCTGAGGGACTCCAGGTACTTCAACAACTGGTGTGATATGTACCAGCTCCCAATTATTTGAGGCCATCCCTTCACATAGCGAATGTGGTAACATCACACTAAGAAGTGTTACAAATATTGAAACCACTTCTTTTAGTATAGCATGGTGACCCACATCAGGGCTAAGAAAAGTGAACTTATTAAGGTGAGGCAATTTTTGACAAACCAGATCAGCACTTATATTCATTTCTGAGATTCCTCTTAGGCTGCATGTGAAGCTCTTGTTAAAGCAGGTCATATGTGACGGTTGAGATGTTTGAGTATACTCTACAGTACCACCATCCTTATTGGTTTGGACATTAGGAGCTAACGACTGTGAAACTCTGGTTTGGGCTGGTCGATGAAGTGTATAAAGAAATAAGCTTTAGTGATTGGAGACAAGGCTATTAACTAGCTTAATCTGATATCGAAGTCTATCTTCTATTACCGCCCTTGAGCAATGGGTCCTCGTTAGTTTCGGCTCACCACAATATTCAGTCGTTACATGTCGTGCTTCCTAGTAGAACCGATCCAGATTTTTCTTCAAAAACTAATGTATTGAACCATTTGAAGTTCCAGCGCCTGTTATTAGTAAGACGTTTAGCTCGGTCTTGTTAACAAAACTGAAGCATATGACCACTTAATCGACTTTTTATAGGGTATCAAGAATTGGGAGGGTATGCATGGAGTCGCAAGCTTCCAATCTTTGACGATACGATGACCATGTTTCAGATGTTCCTATCAGACAAGTGTTGTTAGCTCTGCTTAGTTCATGCAACTCATCCATTTTGTTCGGTAGACTTGGAGCGTTCGCATATAAGCATCGGACACTTTGGACTTGAAACAGATGAAAGCCTTATTCTGGTTTGTCTTAACGAGAGTCGGCAGGTAGCCTACATTCGTAAGCGTTTCAAGTGGGTGGTACCTATCCTCCCAGATTTCTTTCGTGTACCTGACAACTGACAAGCGGAATGGTTAATTCCATTTTGCTTTTGTGCTCAATCCTAGCATCGCCTGGCCATTCCGGATGCTTGGGAATTCCAGTTGAAAAACTTTGTCCAGTGTCTTCAGAGTTGCAACCGCTACCGGTACAGCGGGAAATGTTATTTACGGTAATCAGGGTTTGTGATCCACGTTCCTCTTAGTTAGCCGCACTACTTAAGGGATCAATAAATTCTTAAGCCCCAAGGACTGTTTTGTGAACTTCCACTGATTAATATTTTTGAATAGTTTGTCAAGATCCGTATTTACTGAATAAGTGCATATTAATATTTCTTCCAACAAAAAATGTCTCACGAGACTCCTTTTGAATGACAAAGCTGAGAGTGAGCTCCGAAGACAGTATATCCGGAGGCGTCCTCACATCGTCTTCAGAGTGATTCGCCAATAGGACTAACTCTTCTTCATCACTGCTAGTAAATGGTACACGAAGGAGACTAGCATGGTTTTGATGTTCGGTGTTCTTTCCTCAGGTAAGCCAGGTAATCGTTAGCGGTTTTGTCATTCAAGCCGAAATAAATATCGAGACGGTCTTTAGTGTTAATTATAATTAAGGCATCTTTGCAGACCTTGACCACATGGTAGGTTTTCCGGGTACATTGAGGCTTGTATCCTATTAGTTTAGTAGTTGAAATTTGACCTGTGCTCCCGTTCTTCATGCCGTTTGGTTGGACAGTCCTGGGGGAAGTGCTTAGATCTGGTCCATTGCCTGTATTTCAAGAACAAGGCTTTAGGGCACCGTCTTTGGCGAACCTCTACAGTCCACTAATTTTTTGCAGAGTTTTTGACGATCACATTTGAGCTCTGAGGGGCTGTGCTTGCGGACACAAGTTTTCTGAGAGGAGTGAACATCAGAAATTTTGTAGCTGTTCTTAGTTTCAGCATTTCCTCACTGGTGTTAGTGCTCGTTCCATCGATAGTGATGTTATCGAAGACCACTATCATTTCCCCACTGCGCAACTATGTTTACCCGTTGATAATTAGACTGCACTTTTTCAGAATTGATAATTTTCTACAAACTTGTCAAAAGACTAATGATACTCAGCATATTCCCAGCATTCCTGCCAGTCTGCAGTCTGATTTGATAAAATTGTCATAGGCGGATGCTGTAGATTCCATGAGTGATTCATGGAATTAGCTTTTTCAGTTGTCATATTATGTACCCGTGGTGATGGTAAAACAGTAATCAGGTAATATAGATCCGACCCAAATAACCATAATAATAGTAATTCTCAAATAACAACATGTTACAAGAGGCATGTCAATTTGCTGGCAAGATCAAAATGTTAAAATTGCTAACACATTTCCTGTAAAAGGTTGTTTAGTTACTTAAATATTTCAAATGATACACTGGCTTCATATAGATGGCTAAAATTTTCCACATAAAATTATAAATAATTTTTCAGACCATCACTGGACAAGGTTATTATCCACAGAAGAATAAATACATATAACCAGGAGAAACGAATAGAAATTTTCAAAACAGAAAAAAGGGGATAGAAAAACATGGTATAAGAGAAGGAATGGGCAAACATTCCGCCCTGATGAGCAGTTCAGCTTGAAGTTCTATAAAACTGAGTTTGAAAATAAAGCTCTAATATATTTCTGGGGAACATGATTTATTAGCCTCAATGAATAAATGATTGCATTAATTTCACCTGGTTCTTATATCATGACTTAATTTAAACTTTAAGAAATCCTAGGGGGCATGTTAAACCAGTGGAGTGATCCGGGGAAGTGCATCAGGTACACTCTTGTTCCTTATATACATAAGCGATATAAGACTATGAAATTTGGAAGATCATACTTATATGAGGCTGATCTCAAAATAGTTTACAGCCGTAAGCCTGAAGATATATACAAAATATAACCAGGATTCAGAGTAACATTGACAACTTATCCACCTGGAGTGAAACATAACAGCTACGCTTTAACCACAACAAATGTGGCATCATGCATTTCAGTAGACATCACCATGAAATTCCACTCTTTTTACAAGAAAGTATGTTTCAGACACTCATATCAACACATGATCTGGGTACTCATTACTCCAGAAGCCTGAAATTTGAAGGACATGCCTCTAATATTATCTCTAAATCTAGTCGGATAATGAGGATTTTAAAAAAATCTTGAGAAATAAGGCTAACCTTACACTCCTCAAAATGTTTATAAGGTCCTCACTTGAATATGTTGCCAATCCTAAAATTTTGATCTTGCCTGTAAATTGACCTGTCTCTTGTAAGATGTTCGTTATTTGAGAATAAATTATTATTAATACTGCTCACTTATCTTTTCAAACATGAATATCATGGAAAAAACACCCCATACAGGTATCATGAGATTATAGACGCATTCCGCAACACCTACTAACAGTAGTAGGTCACGCCTTTGAGGTGCTACCCGAAACATTGGGAGTCTTCCTAAAATTTAAATTCCAATCATTATCTTCCTAACCCTTACAGCAATTTTAATTTTTATTTGTAGTAGACAGATAGATTGAGAAGCCTGTAGATGCTGTTCAACTACTGTCAATTACAAGGAACTCAAACCTCCGGTATCATTGTGAGTTCCTTCCTATTCATGTTTTAACAGTTTGAAAAGTCTTTATTTAACAAATTGATTAACATTAAAACTCTGTTCTTTCTTACCTATTTCCCGCCTTATTCATAAATTTTTAACAGTCTTTTCCTTCATTCATCAGTTGCTTATCATACCTTTCTCCAAACTACCTATTATCTGACCTACATATGAAAGTATATACAATTAGTTAACTTAACAGAAGCTTGATATGCTACATGGATGTTTAGTCAAACATACAGAAGCCAAAAGCTGTCCGGTTTGCTTGCAACATGGAGTTGGGAGAGATTGTGCATTCTGACAAAGTGCAGGAAAAAATAGAGCTTAGATTAAAAAACATTATTTAACATCTACCATTAAATGTAAGAGCGCCTAACATCACAAAAGGAGGGAGGGTGGTGTATTTGATCAGCATTCAAAACGGAAGGGGGTGATAACCTCAATCTATCCATGTTGTAGATGGATTTTCTACCCTAGCAGTTCACTCCGTTTCCAATAGGTGCAGGTTGGTACTCAACGTGCCAGATCCAATAACAAAACACAATAATCCTGAGAGAAAATGGTCCAACTATTGTTGCACCTTTCGAGTCCAATTTACCCTAGTGGGTATCCGCCTCTGGAAAAATAAGTGCTTCCAGTCCGAATTGCTACGGTATCAAATCCAAAATGGCTGTAGCCATATTAAATATCAAATTTAAACAACATATGTACAGTTCAGAAGCAAACATAAAAACTTCAATATAAGTACAAAATATAGAAATAATAACAATATACAATGATAAAATCTCAAAATGGAATCAAATAAAGTACCAAAATGTCAACAGAAGGAATCAGTCATATCATAACACAAATATATATACATGGAGGGATTTTCCAAAAAACAAAACATTCCAAAAAGATTCTACACATGTGTATGGGGAAGAAAAATTTGTTCGCCTACAACTCCTTACGTTATAGCAGGATGTAACTTATTGATGATAATGAGGCTAACTTTCCTTGTTAAGCACATCTACGACACATGTTTGTAACCTTCACTTCCAAACAAGAATTCTTGTTACAATATAGAAAATTATTGTGAGAAATAGTTCACTCATGACTTCTTAAGCTACAGCGTTAAAGGAAATGAGAAAAAATATCACAAAATCATCAGATGACTGTGCCTTCATTATCAGAGTCTGTGAATCGAAATTATTTCTAACAATTAAGTTCTTTTGAATCTCCTCTATTCATTAGATTGTTTGAAAATTCTTTGTCTTATTATTACTTTGAAGGTTGTACCTTTTTTCACATGTATTATCTTTTTCGTTTTCCGATCTTTTTACTCTAGTTCAACGGTACATATTAACTCATCTCTTACAACTTCTCCTCGGTTATTCTTATTTTAGTAATTTCCGCTGTAGTTTTTGGCTTCATAATTCCAAACAGACATTGTGCCTATAGTAACACAACTCTGCTTACAAATAATTCCACAAAGATGTCACTTTTATCTAAAAAACACTTCATTTCACCTGTCGAATATAACATCTGCAAAAGATCCAAATCAGCTACTAAATTCGATAAAATCAAACGTAAGAACATTGCTCCATCCGTATCTTATTCCGATCTCCCCACTGGCTTAATAGAATCTTACCGTGAACTTGTAAACGACTTCTCTTTACCTTGTATCCCGCTCGTTGATATAAACACAACTCACCTCCTTCCGAGTGACTCGACACCATCCACTACTTCTTGTGTTTCATCTGAAATAGATTCCTGTGAGCACTTGTTAGAAAGTGTGGCTGGTCTTAAACATTTGACGAGCCCGCAAGCGGATCAAATTCATAGCAATCCAAAAAATGTCTCTAGGCCTTTTTGCCATAGGATATCCAGTACTGTTGATCTGGACTGTTCACTTTCTGATATGTTCATAACTCCGGATGACTTTACGCAGACTGAGCAACCGCAAAACACTTGTAGCAAGTCTGTTCATCATCCTATTCGCCTTAACAGCTGTGACCTGAACTCCAATAGATTCCCCACTATTAGCTCTGAGGACACCTTAAGTGCATTCGATATCAAGCAAACCATTCAGGATTTACTACCTTATAAATACCTGGTCAGTGTTCCAGAAAATCCTGATCTCGATATCATTAATAAAACGGAAATAGTAATTGACCACATATCCTCTGAAGTGTTAAAAAGACTTCAGTGCATGCAGAATGCGATTGTTTATAACGTACCTGACAGTGCTAGCCTCAATTCTGTTAAAAACACTCTCCTTAAAGAGTGTGGATTGTCCGGCTCTTGGTGCGTAGCACGCAGGCTTCGTAAAATTCAGACTAAATATTCCTGTCCCATTCTTCTTCAATTTAGTACTGTCATCGAAGCCAATCACTTTATTAACAGTCAGTCACTGCTTAGACACATTCCTTTGTTTAAGAAGATTAGAATTATCAGGGATAGAACTACTATACAACGCCGTATCACCAATGGCCTTTCAACTATGCCGGTCGATTCGTGTACTAGTAGCAGCGTCAATCACGAATGTCACATTAACCCTACTATACCTAACTCCACCCCTCCTAAAACGGAGAACAGATCCAAAGTGACTATTAGTCCGAAGACCTGTCCCCTGAACAAAAGTGCTGCAACTTGTCCCGTAGTCAAAAGCCCATCTACATGTAAACCACAGGTCAATCGCACTTTTGTAATACATAAACATTGTCCTAAAGATATAGGGACAGACCTAGTGGTTCGAAATTCCCACATGAGACGTGCTACTCGCCCTAACCGTCAGTCTGCAGTACTTAACATACCTAATAAACAACAATGCCTGCCCCCTATCTCTCCTACTCGGGACGCTACTATACTTCTAAAATTAAACCCTAGGACTCCTGAGAATACGGACACTCATACCATAAATACCTCCCTAAACTCTAACCGTAGGCGCCTCCCCGTTTCTAACCCAAAGCCTTTACCCTTGATTGCGTACAAAAAGACTAGGATGCCTAGAGTTGCTGAGATAACTCGTAACACTAGCCTGCTTGGGCATCCGCCTAATGTTCCTAGACACCACCCTAGCCGAAATACCTTTTGCAATTCTTCAGTCTCTCCAAAACATGTACCTAACCCTTTTTTAATGTTCACCCCCTCAACAGAGTTGTTGTTCTACCTCCAGCTGTTGAGGGCGATATTTCCCCCTCCTTCAAGTCATGCTTTGCATTCTGTGATGTAATGGATGACAATCGATCTTTGACGCTGTCTTCCCCTTCTAGCTGTAATACCTTTATGTCTGGTCCTTTTGTCATACCACCTTTCACATTGTCCAAAGATTTGACTAACTCCACTATACCTTATCCAATGGACTTACGAAACGATCCACCCTTATGCCCCCTAGCGACTTCCTCATCTGTTCTTTGGGAGTCATCAGTTAACTCTGACGAACAACACTTATCATTTCCTACCTCACATGTTTCTCTCACCATGCCTGTCTCTGAATACCTTTCTCCCTCTAACTATATCGCTCCCAAATTAACTGATCATTACAATCAAGCCTATATTCCTACTTCCAGCCCTTCTTTAGAACACACACCATACAACCCTCCAGATGCCCATCGTGCATCCCTGAAAGATGAGTATTCGTCCTATGTTACACTAATGCTAATTAATTCCCGATCTGTTATCAGTAAGATTACCCACTTACGCTCTCTAGTACTTCTAAACAATCCTTCCATTGTCCTGATTACTGAAAGCTGGTTGTCCTCCGATGTCCCTGACTCATACCTTCTAATAGACTCTTATGAACTCTTTCGCGGTGACCAAGGATCTAAAAAGGGTGGTGGTTGCCTCATCTATGTATCTAGAGACATCAAAGCAGAAATGTTTCATGATACTGTTCTTAATCAAGTGCCTGATTCGATATGGCTGACTGTGCACGCCCATGAATGTAAAATACTGGTTGGATGCATATATCGAGCTCCAAACACTCGTCGATCGGCTGACGTTGCTATTGGTGAGTCGTTTGCCAGGGCTGCCTGTCTTAAATTCACCTGCAAAATTATTTGTGGTGACTTCAACCTCCCTGGAATCAACTGGCGGACACATTCCGGTCCACTACGATTTGATAGCTTACTTGGTCCCCTAGACACACACGGTTGGCAACAACATGTGCACCTGCCTACTAGGAACCACAACATCCTCGATTTGGTATTTTGTCACGATGTCACCCCAACATCTGTGTCTGTCTGCGAAACGTTTCACAACAGTGACCATAAAATTGTCCTCTGCACCCTTCCGTTTTTTGCTAAATGTGACAAATCTAAAACAGTAAACCGTTTTCAATACAGAGACTATAAACATGCTGACTGGGACAGCTTTCGGTTTCTAATTCAGCACTCCGACTGGACTGAGTTTTTTTCTTGTCTTGAACTTTCTGATGCATTACATATATTCAACGTCACCATCAAATCTGCTCTAGACACGACTATCCCACTCAAAACGTCTTTCAAAACAGTTACTCCTTATATCACCTACAAAGCTAGGGCTAAACTACGTCAACTAAAACGGGCGTATTTTTTTTTTTTTTTTTTTTTTTTTTTTTTTTTTTTTTTTTTTTTTTTTTTTTTTTTTTTTTTTTTTTTTTTTTTTTTTTGGCAAATCGAAGAAAATAATGCTCTCGCTACTGTGTGTAAGTCCCAAAACCTCTGTCGTTTGCTTAACAAACGCATAAAAAAGGACTCAGATCGCGAAATTCATTATATACTACAAGATGGACAGACTTATTATGACGAAGCTGTTATTTGCGAACTGTTTAGTACATGGTTCTCCCTCAATCTGAACACATCTCCTACCCCCGATACTAACACTAACTGTAGCAGTGTGCATAATCTTCGTACCATCAAATTTGATCTTAACAATATTCAAGCGGCAATTAAAACCCTTAAACCCAATGGCAGCTGTGGTGCGGATGAGATACCTTCCATACTTTTTAAAATGGCAGGACCGAACCTTTCAGCGCTCTTGCTTAAAATTTTTACCTTATCCCTTGAGTCTGGTACATACCCAGTATCGTGGAAGTTGACTCATATTGTCCCAGTACATAAATCTGGACCGAAAGACTTAGTCCAAAACTACAGACCGGTTAATATCACTCCAGTTATATCACGTGTGATGGAGAAAGTGATAAAAGATCAACTATCTGATCACTTACTCAGGGAAGGTCACATTGACCCCTCTCAACATGGCTTCATTAGAACTAGGTCATGCACCACATGTCCTTTAGATTTCTTCAATGAGGTTACCAGCATACGCGATCAAAAGCAACTAGTAATCGTGTTGTATTTTGATATCAAAAAGGCTTTCGACAAGGTACCTCACAGTCTCTTAATCAACAGACTTCAGTCCGTCGGTATCAGTGGCCACCTGTTGCAATGGATTAGGTCGTTCCTCACAGATAGATATCAGATTACCAAAATCAACTCACATACATCTACACCTCGACCAATTACCAGTGGTGTTGTGCAGGGCAGTGTTTTGGGTCCACTACTTTTCATAATCTACATCAACAGCATATGCAGTTGTTTCAACACTGGTAAAACCTACCTCTATGCGGATGACCTAAAAGTGATTTATCAAACTAGCAAATCTGACTTAGGAAACTTGTTGCACACAATCCAGCACGAACTCAATACTGTAGATGTCTGGTGTAAGCAATGGAACCTTGAACGTAATACTGAGAAGTGTGGCTGGATGTGTTTCGGAGACACGTCTCCCAAATTAGATCTCGTCCTCAACAGGAATGTATTGCCCGAACTCTCATCCGTAACTGATCTTGGAGTGCATTATTCGCACAACCTTAACTTCTCCGACCATATCTCCAATAAAGTTTCTCGAATGAGAAGAATGCTTGGTTTCATCTTTCGTAACTTCCTTCATAGAGAATCCAGAACAATTCTCTATAAAACATGAGTAAGACCTATTGCTGAATACTGCTCTTTCTTATTTTCTAACGTACGCCTGTCTGATATGTTGAAGCTTGAAGGAATACAAAGGAAATTTACTCGTAAAGTCCTAAATCATAGCTCACCCATTGACTATCCAACCCGATGTATTGAACTCGGGCTCGATCCATTATGGAAAAGAAGGCTTAAGTCCAATCTGATCCTTTACTTTAAACTCCTGCACAAGCTCACATATTCCTCCTGCAGTTTAGTCCTTATCCATGGCCCTTGTACACATAACCTTCGAGATAAAGTATCTACGGTCAAACTTGAGAAGTATAGATCCAAAACTCGAGAAAACTTCTTCCTCTCTAAGTATGCACTTATATGGAATAGGCTTCCCTCAAAAATACGCATGGCAAGTGGGTTACATGAGTTTGTTCAACTTCTTGATGAAGCTCTCAGTTGCACTGACTCTTCTGCGCTCGTGAACTCACTCGCACCCTGCTTTCATATTAATAGCTCTGCATACACTTTAAACACAATGAACTCAGTGCTGCGTCTTATTTAGTTATTTTTACACTCCCAAGTAGCACTAATTTTTCTAGTTGAATATAAATCTCTTTAGTTTTTATTTGATATAGACAGGTTACTCTATTCACTGGGTCGATCGACATTGTTCAACTGTAAACTGGTTGATTAGAATGCACTCTACTCTCCTGGGGGCAACCTTATCAACACTTACAACTGTGTGAGTTCCACATTGCCTATTATCAATTATACTGTTCTCACTTACACGCTATTGACTTACCTTGGCCCCTTAGTGTTATCTATTGCTCCGCTTTTAACCGCGATACTCTTTATATCTCCTGCTTAGCTAGTTAAGTACATCTTCCCCACTACATTCTAAATGCTTATATCTTGTTTGAAAATTCTTACTATTTCTCCATAACTGTTAACTGTATAGCATTGATGCCTAACCAATAGTTCATAAGTTGTAATAGCCAGACGAGTTTGTGAAAGGAACTTGCAGAAATAGTGTTTCTCAACAGGATGCGAGACATAGAACACCAAGTAGAACTCAATAGCTTCTTTTAAGCATTTAACATGAGCCTAACAACACAAAAGGAGGGAGGGTGGAGTTACTGACCAGCAAACATTGATGGTGTGGGCGATAACTTCAAACCACCCATGTTTGTGGGGCAGAACATTTTGTTTGCTTTCGGCTCTTTAGATTGATGAGGCGACTAATCAGTAACACTGAGGTTGCTCTTATACGCTTGCTACTTCTGTGGTTCATGTTTCCAAAACTATTCTGAGGTCGCTATTCTGTCGAGACACCCGCAACATTCTTACTCAGGCGCTAACAGTATGACTTAGAGGTTGGCATTCAATAATAAAAAAAAAACAGTTAGACAGTGCGAGATTTTATTCATCAAATTTTTATTTTTACAAACTCTACTCTTTCAACTAGAATTTCGATTTCAACGTACATAAATCCAGCTTCTTACTTCGACTTCTTTTCTATCCACCTGACACTGCACAACTCTCCCTTCTTTTTGCTGTACTCCTTTATCTGTGTGTTATATTCTTATATTCCCATAATTTACTTTAATTTAAGTGGTCAGTATGAATTTTATCTTGACTTACTACTGTATTGACTACTTCAACATGACAGGTTAAGTAGTGCTTTGGTTATATATATACACTTGCCACACTGCTGCCTTTTTCTCTCTCTCTTCTCCTTTTCAGAACCCCATTCACGGTGGGAAATCCTTGGCGACTCTAGGGAACATGCACCCTAGGTACATGACTGTCTGGATCACAGCTCGTATCAAGCGCGTTCCATATGACCTTTCCCAACAAATTCACTATTGATCGCAGCAAATCGCCAAAAGAACCTATTGTGCATCTTCCTTCCTTATTTGTACTCTACTATTGAAAATGTGGCTGTATAATACTGTTTCTGTTGTAACGGTTGCTTACGATATTTCCCGGCTAAATCTTATTGCTTAGTATTCTTGACACAAGACACTGGACAAGTAACACAAATCAGAACACGGTTGAACAGGAAGGATTGTATTCCAAAATAGCAAGGAAAGAAGCTGGAGGTGATGGCGAAAGCCAAGGCGAAAAGGCTTGAAAGCGAAGGCTAAGAAGGCTAGAAGGCAAAGAGAAATACAATGCGAGTCTATTTATAGCCTTTACATGAGAAAACTTCTGGAAGAAAATTCACGTGATCAACTGGGCTGGATTTGACCAATCAGCATGCAGCTAATAATACGAGAATTTTCTATCCTGTTCTCCAAGCTTCGATCAGGCGCTGATTGGATAGGAAATTAGCCAATCAGCGCGCAGCAACGTAGTCGTGCTTCAATTCCATCTATGTCCCGCGAACAGTTTCTGTCAGTGACATGGTGTAAATATGCTATCAGAAACTGACTCTTATACTTAATTTAACTGCTATATCTTTACAGTAATTGTGAAAGCATTTGTGACAATTTGATCTAGCCTGTAAACTGGCATGACTCTTGTAACGTAGTTATTTGAGAATAAATTATTATTATTATTAGTAACTTGCCTTCATTATTCTACAAACCTACAGGTGTAAAGTTAGTGTTCTAATACAGAAAAACAAAGGTCCGAGTAATCACACCTTAGTTTTATCCAAAATTACTATCTGCTGAGTCACGACTCATCTTTAAATAAGACTATTTTCCGTCCTTCTCCTCGCTCATTTCTCCCAATATCTTTTCTCCAACACCTCATCAAACTCCTTAAATATTAGCCTGGATAACTGCCGAAGACTCGGTTACCTTTCCTAGGAGCCTGCAAATTTATTATCTGACAAATCTAAAAAAACAGATGTTTGCATATTTACCTTGCATTAGTTTTCAGCCGTCGTAACTAGCGTCAACTATCGTATTGTATATTGCAGAGTCTGAAATATTGTCTATAAACTTATGTGCAAACTTCTAGACGTCTTTAAGAAACCAGTGTATGCTGTGAAATTTTTACGAAACTGAACAACATTTTACGGAAAATGTGTTGGCAAATTTAACACCTTGACCTTGCCCGTAAATAAGCATGCCTCTAGTAACAGGTTATTTGTGAAGAAATTATAATTATTATTAAATGTAACGCATACAGATTCTAAAACATGTATTAAAATCAGAGGAGATTCGGTAATGGTATAGAACATACTGACAACACCAAATCACCTCAGCAAGAGCATCTCAGTACACCACCAACAGCCATTGTAGTTAACAGACAAAATATCTCACACCACAACATATAGAATCGCTACTGCTTGAAATGATTTCTGACAGCATCAGGTGGATACTCACACAGGGATTATCGTCTTCAGCTTCGGTCGGTTGTGCCTTATGAGTGTCTTAAGAAATATAGTACCATTTTTGATCTAAAATATCACTCTTGACCTTATCGTTCGGTAAGCGGTTCTTGCTTCGGGTCTTATTGGAATAAATATTTAATAATAGTCTTTCCTCTTCAAAACATTCGATTTACACAATTTTTAACAATAGGGGTAAGTTGTGTAGTGTAACGAACACCACTTCAAACTGTGTAGGTGATGCGGTCAAGTAGAACCACATTCTATGCTTTCTGCTAATACAACTTGGTGCTATCACCCAACGATTTTTCATAACTCTCTTCAAAACCTACCCACGGCTACACATCTACGTTAACAATATTCTCGCACCCTCTTTCCTTGAAAGAGACTTAAATCTCCTGGATCTAGTACATAAATAGGCAAATGAATGGGTGGTAGGATTGAAGAGCAAACCCTATGAAGATAGACTACAACACTTCAGATTGTTCCCTTTAAGTTATGGGGTTACAGAAGTTCTACAACGGAATACAACATGTTACATACGCCGAATCATCCCAATATGAGCATCTTGCCAAAACATCATCACCACGTCTCTTGAGGTAACCCTCGAAAATTGCGCATCAAAGAGAGAATACTCATGTCCGTGTACACATTTTTTATTTTGAGTTGCTGAGACTTGAGATGCTCTCCCAGCCGAGGTGACCACAGCCTTCTCAGTGGACAACTTCAAGAAGCGACTTGGTAAACACTTATTCATATACAGACTATAATCGCCCTCCTGGACCAACTGTGCCTGATGCATTTCTTGGGACCTGCTAGTTGTTATAGCATGGAACAGTTGGACATCCTGATACGACCGGAAAATACCGGTGCACATAATATTTCCAGACCTTGAAAAAACCTTCCACACAGTACTTCACGCACACCTAAAAGCGAAGGTTGCGGAAATCGGCTTCACTGAACCACTTCTATCTTGGCCCAGAAACTACCTTGAGAAGAGAAAGTTTCGTACGAAGGTAAACACAGTGCGCGCGAGTTGGCTGGTCTCAACATCGAGAGTTTGACAGAGGACCATCCAAGGTCCACTTTCCTACCGGATATTTACAAACGATCTTTTGAACACAGTTAGCTCACCGGCATTGATCTACGCAGAAGATGCAAAGATCTGGAGGTCCATTAGAAGCGAAGCGGATTCAACTGAGCTTCAAAAGTGCTTTACATTCACTGAGGAGTGGGCAGTGACTAACGGTTTAAAGCTACACCAGCCGAAATGTCACGTCATGTTCATTCTGCCCCACACGACGCATACGATTTACACCCTCAATGGAAGACCGCTCCTTGATGCCCTCTCAGTGTGCAATCTCGATATGATAACCACTGAAAGCCTCCACATCAGCTCGAACTATGTAAGGGACGCAGCCAAGGCGAATGCAACTCTTCATCTTATGCGAAGACAACTTGAAGCTATCAACTCAGAATTATTCCTGACGCCACTTAAGACATATGCACGCCCAAGCCTCGAGGTTCACAACATATTCGCACCCTCCCTCCTTAAAAGGGACAAAAATTTCTCGGATCGGGCGCAGAGACGAGCAACGAAGTGGGTGATGGTGTTGAAAAATAAAATTTACAAAGATAGACTCCAGCATTCGGGATTATTTCCCCCTAAATTGTAGGATAAATAGAGGTGATCTGATTATGGCGTACCACATGTTAAGCACGCCAAACCATCCCAATGTGATCATCTTACCGATGCATCACCACCACTCCCCTTAAGGCAATCTTCGAAAAGTTGCGCATCAAAGAGTGAATACTCAGGTTCGTACACAATTTTTCTTATTAGGAGTCGTTGCGACTTGAAATGCTCTCCAAGCCAAGTTGACCACAGCCTCCTCAGTTAACAGCTATGAGGAGAGACTTGAAGAACACGCACTGATACGGACTATCATCTCATTCATAGATAAGCTGTGCCTGATGCATGTATCAAAACTTGTTAGTTGTTAGCACTGCCATCTCCTCAGATCAGTAACTTAATCTGTCTAGCCTATTATCTCTGTTCCCTCTTCCTTGCTAACACTTCGGTCCTCTCGAATGGTCTTCACAACCAAATAATAAACTAGATTATCTATTTATTTACTTAGTTCTGAAATACTCTTCTTATTAGCATTAGAATTTTCTCGTTATTATTCTCCAGATTGCACGATCTTGTAATGTGATAGCTGCTGGTATCCAGAAACCCTATTTTCCTGAAACAAACATATTTATTCAAACCACGGGACATGCAAACCCACAAACAGCTACCAACTGATTAGAATCAGGCAGTCTAGTGGCAAGACCCCCATCCACTGGACACTTCCGAACGCCTGTATTCGCACCGAAAGAACAAGAATAGAGCTCTAAGAAATTAATTGGCTCTGGTAGCTTGTGAAAAAAATTTATATTTTATATTAGCTCTTAAAAAAATTGGATATTGGTATAAATTGGTTTACACTAACTTGTGAAGAAGATATTGGATATATATTGGAATGACATTCAAAATCACACGCTATTATCACTCAGCTCGGGTTTGAAACTTATGTTATTTGTGAATGTTGCAACTTATGTTATTTCTGATTGTTGATTGCTTTTTTGATTAAATGTTAGTTCATTCTACGTGCTTACTGAGTCATCGGCTCACTTTTTCCTTTCTCTTTCAGATAACCTCACATACTGCTCCCCACGCTTTCAAAGATAAATAAATCAATACAATGGATGGTGCAATAACACAGTGGTTTGAACTTGATAAAGCCCAGAAATACAAGGAGGCCTACGATATCATTTGTGATGCAATAAATAAAAATAAGCATCCCGATTTATACTGGAGAAAAGCTCAATCCTGCAGAAATCTAGGTGATTTTTACCAAATTACATGAGTTTTTACTAACAATTGCAAATACCAGCTAACTCAGTCGGTAAAAACGATAAACAAGTTTACAAAAAATACATTGAAGAAGGTCTTTTAACTTGCGAGCAAGGACTTCAGATAGATCCGGAGCACTCGAAGTGCAACTCTGTATGATTCATATTCGATTAACTTAATTTCAATAGTGGTACGGAATATTTATAAATTTAACATCAGAACTTGAAGGAATAAATAAACGCATAGAAAATTCTTTTAAAATAAAGGACCATTGGCTGGTAATTTTATTCTACCAAATTTATCTCTCAGAAAGCCATTGAAGCCGATCCTGACGACTTTCTTACACTACATGCTCTTGGCAGGTGGTGAGTCACATATCATGTTTCATGACATTTTCGTAGGTCGATCATTGCCAGACCACCACTAGAAACCTGGGGAAAATGAATGGCCGTTTCGTCCTTTGTATAGGGCTATGCAGATCCACGGCACCCGCTCGCAGGGACCGAACCCAGAACATTTTGTCTGGCGCGTTAACACAACCTCTAGATTACTGAGTCCCATACCAGGGCGAAACGACCGTCCAGTACTTCCAGATTTTCAGTGGTGGTCGAACAATGATTGATTTATGATTCCAGTGATTAATAATCATCGCCATAACTCTATAATGAATATTTTCACAGGTGTTACGAAGTAGCAGATCTCCCATGGATAAAGCGAAAGTTCGCTGCTACCTTTTTCGCTCAACCACCAACATCTTCTTTTGAAGAAGTAAGTTTAGATACTAATGTTACAAACGCTTTAGGCTCTTAAATTCCTACTTGAGTCAGAAAAAAGTAGTTTGTGTTTCTTGACGTGATACGTTCTTTATAGAAGCCCCGGGAGCTCTTGCGAAAAATTCTATTTACTTAGCGATGACGTACCAGAAGTTGAAGAATTTGGATCTAGCAAAACAATATTGCCAGAAAGTGTTAGAATTTACAGAGGATGACTATGATACTGTAGAAGTAATTAAATGTTTTTTGTTATATATTTGAAACACTTAGGCGAAACAAGAGGCATCCGAGCTGCTGAAGAAACTGTAAAGTATCTGCCCTTTTGTCTAACTATTCGACAATATCTCCTGAAGTTGAGTTTTGGTCTAACTTCCACTGTTATTATTTGCAATGTTTACCAGTATTTTTGACAATATAATTTGATACTGTTCTATCCATTTTGTTTTAAAATTTGTGTCAGCTGTCTTGATGAAGGTTTTATTGAAGACTTTAATGCAAACCAGCCTTATGCAATCTTAAAGACATATTTGGCTTAATTACTGCTAATTATTCTTGATAATACTCAAATTCTTAAGGTAACTGATCAATTGTTCGAACCAATGAGAATTTTGTTTCGAACATAACTATCAATCTGGATGTTATGTGCTTTACCCAACAAACTGTCTTTAGATGCCCACTTAATATCAACATATTGTATGGAAATGCGCGAAATTGGTTACTATTACTTATGTTTCGATTTAGGAGTTCACTAATTTGTGTTAGTATATATCTCTTGTCCACTCTACCTTATGTTAGTTCACTCTCCCGATTGTAGGGGTATTCGGTTTTCAACTTAAGCAACTCCAATTTACCTACTTCATATTCGACAATTAGTTAGTATAACCACCTTTTGAAAAATAAAACGTGACCGAAGATCGAGTACATCGGTCGGTCTTGCCAAACGAGTTACATGACGGCGTCCGTACGTAATTAATTCAAATAATAGTGTTTTGGAAAGTGTTTCACATGCTCCCTAGGACTTCTTGAAATTTAAATTAAGTCATGATGTAAGAGCCAGGTGAAATTAATGCAATCATTTATTCAATGAGGTTAATAATCCATGTTCCCCAGAAATATATTAGAGCTTTATGTACAAGCTCAGTTCTATAGAACTTGAAACTGAACTGTTCATCAGGAGTATCATTTCAAGTGTTACAGAGTGATATGTAAAATGGTTAACTATTTTTTTGATTTGTAAGATTAGTCATTTGAATTATATCAAGTGCTACTGAGTCTCTCCAAACGATAATCCTGTAGTCCTCTTTATCTGTAAATAATACACAAACTGTTTTCTAAAACTAGATTTCGCACCGAGGGTTTCGCCGTTTGTATTTTAGGCATATACAGTAACTGATAGATTTTCTCAGACTAAGCGTTAAACTTATTGCTGAAATTAATGATATATTTGTATAATTCATGTGATTTCATCCTGCAAGATGCACATAAATCCTAGTGAAAAACAAGATTTAGATTAGTATATACAGGAATAGCGTACGAAGTCTAACTACGAAAGAGTTCAATTTAAGTAGCCCTTTCGGATCCAGAAAAAACTGTCAAGTTTTCCAGTCGGTAGAGGCATTCATAAAGTTAATCATATAGCTATATGAGACCGTTTAGTAAAAACGAAACTTTTAATTGAAACAGTCACTCAGCCACAACGTAGAACTTGGTATGTACGTACATTAGTCCAAGTTACCATGTCGCATTAGAACTCCTGCTCCGTAAACTCCTCCTTTGGCTAGGAGGCGTATATTTTGCCTACGCCATAAGTGACGCAAATTGACAAACGCTAATCGAGCCTTTTGTATCCGTGCTGAGAATTCGTCACAAACCAGGCCATCAGCACTGATGAGACTCCCGAGATAAGTGAAGTGGTCAACACGCTCGAATACTCCACTCCCTATCACTAGTTCAGGTGCCGATGCAAGCCAACCCTGAAGCAACATCTTACATTTTGAGAAGGAGAATCTCATCCCGAACATGCTTGCATTGTTGCTTAGGGTGGTCAGAAGACTCTGCATTTTGTCAGCATCTTCACCAAGTAGAACTATGTCGTCGGGATATTCTAAGTCAACAAGTAAGTCTCCTGGTAGATTGTCAGCTGAAAGTCAGATGATGAAAGAGTCGTCTCTAAATGCATATCGATGACAGAGTTAACCTGATCGCTGATCACAAGAGGACTTCTGTCCTTCATTATAGTTTGGGACAATCAACGATTCAGACCAGTTAGATGAAAGTATGTCCAGCTTCCAAAATGCTAGAGCTAAGATCTAGCTGAAACAAGCTCATATCAACAGAAAAGTACATAAATGATAAGTCAAAATCTTGTGGAAACTATTTCTTGATTGCACGAGTTTGATTAACTTAAATCAAACAGTATGAAGTTAGTAAAAAACAATGTTAGTCAACCATGAAAATAAATTGTTTGTATAGCGTTCACAGTGTCTTTTATTCTAGCATGATAAAATGTTTACAAATTAATTTATATTTACTTCACTTAGTACAAACTTTGCTAACTCTCTGTAATTATTACTCTTATTTATCATAGGGTATAAAAGTTCTATAAAAATACACAACGTATGTCAATATATTTATGTAAATCGAAAATTCTACGGTAGGGTAACACAAATTACCTTTAGTGATTGCTAATTTAATTGTTAAAAGATATTTTTAGCGATTGCGAATGTTACTTCAGCTTTAAAACACAGAGATAGTACTGCAAAGTTTTGATGTTTGCACAAAGAATAAATATCCTTTCTTTCTTCTTTTTTTATTAACTAGTCTGGGGTAACATTTGCCTACCGCCTCGTCGAGCTTTGTTTTGTAGTGTAGGAATAGGTTGGAAGAAAGCTAGGGGCGGCCAAACCAATACATGGCAGAAATCCATGAAGTCATTGACGAGTGGACTTAGCCATGTCGGTAGTTGTCGACTACCTGGTTGGGGTCCGCGAGATGATAATAATCGATGGTTAGAGACCTTGAATGATATGGCTCAAAATCGTTCGCAATGGCGCCGGTGCATTTATTCTTTGTGTTCTCTCAAATCCTAATCTTCTGGGTTCTTCAACAACTCTAGTTTTGACTTTCTAAACTTTTCTCACTGAATCATACTTCGTGAATCATATCTTCTAATTCTAACCTCTCCGAATACTTCTAATTCCCTTACTACCTCTTCTACTATTGGATTTGAATTGATAATTATATCTCTGTGCTGATGTGGTATGGCGACATGAACTGATGTATTTACGTAGGAAGTTCTACGTTGCATCTGACTGACTGACTGACTGGTAACATTTGCCTAGCATCCACACAAATTGAACTACTAATAAATACTAGTCTGATTGATAGTAAGTAATCATCTACTCTCTTTAATTTAACATTTATTCGATCAGAAATATTTTATTTCACTGAGATACATGTAACGAGAAGTATGATTTGTTCATTTTTCTGAATCTTAAATTTACTGTGGTATAAATTTCACTTTCTCTAAACATCGGTTTTGTGAGTCGAGAGAGCAATTACTTTAATTTCATGGGCATTTCAATTATCTCGATAAAATTGGATATAATATTATAAAAATATTTTGAGAAGTTGAAAATAAGTACCTTATTCTAGTGAATTGTACAGTTGAAGATTAAGTTGAAAGCTAAGTTTTTATTATACCAGAGAATTTTTTTTCTTCATAAGGAGCATCCAGATATGTTCTTGCCCATAAATGTAAAAATACCTATTGAGGGTTAAAAATGTAGGAGAGTACGGGTGAGAAGTTATCAGGCAATGAAACGGCATCGTAGTTGTGGGATGCCTTAACTTGCTTTCTATATTGTTCATCTATATGATTAATGGTGCCCTTTTAATGTTATCATTTTGCATTTATATTAATAAGATGATACAATTGAACACATTGATATTATGATACACATCACAGTTTACTTCATGTAACTGTAACTACTAGGAAGGTCAGTCAGTCAGTCAGATGCAACGTAGAACTTCGTACGTAAGTACATCAGTTCATGTTGCCATACCACATCAGCACAGAGATATAATTGTCAATTCAAATCCAATAGTAGAAGAGGTAGTAAAGGTATTAGAAGTAATCGGAGAGGTTAGGATTAGAAGATATTATTTAAGAAGTATGATTCAGTGAGAAAAGTTTAGAAAGTCAAAACTAGAGGTGTTGAAGAATCCAGAAGATTAGGATTTGAGAGAACACAAAGAATAAATGCATCGGCTCCATTGCGAACGATTTTGAGCCATATCATTCAAGGTCTCTAACCATCGATTATTATCATCTCGCGGACCCCAACCAGGTAGTCGACCTGACTTCATGGATTTGTGCCATGTTTTGGTTTGGCCGCCCCTAACTTTCTTCCAACTTACTCCTACACTAAAAAACAAAGCTCGATGAGGCAGTCGGTGGTTAGGCATACGCAACACATGTCCCAACCACCTCAACTGATGAAGTTTCACCACTTCATCTATTCTTCATCCATTCTTACATAGCATCCGATTCCTAATAACAGTGTTGCTCACTCGGGTGTCCCAGGATATATGAGAAATGCTTCGAAGACACCTGTGATCGAAAACCAGTAACCTACGAATATCTTCTACTCTCACTAGCCATGTTTCGCAGCCATAAAGTAAGACGGAGCGAACCACTGCACAGTACACTCGTCCTTTAGTCAGCAAACGGATATCTCGCCTTCGCCATTAGTGACGCAGGTTGGCAACAGCCAATCGAGCCTTCTGTATCCGTGCTGAGATTTCGTCAGTCACCAGGCCATCAGCACTGATGAGACTACCCAGATAAGTGAAGCAGTGATAAGTCCTGGTGATAATTCACTGGTCAAATGTTTGTAATCTATTTAACACCTGATAATAGTGAAAAATTTGTAGTTAGAATTGTTAACAGACATATAATCTTATCACTATAATGATAAACAAGTATTTTAAATACCAAGTGTCATCACACAAATTACATTGCCAAATTATTTGTGTTGACAATGCCGTTGTTTGTGTTAGATTACGACTGATTGAAGAAGCACTTTCTGAAAGGCAGCATGTTTACAAAGTATTTTAAAGTCTATTTAATAAGACCACACGCTCTCAATTTTTCTATTAAATAACAAAAATGTGATTAGTTGTAATGACTTTTGTGAAACATTGTAAATAAAATAAAAATATTCTTATAAATTGATGAGGTCACCACTATGGTTCATGTTCAAAGTACAACATTCTTAAGCACTAATTATACTATAAACAAAGTATGCTGTAACTTTGTAAGTGAACTGAATCAATCAGACTTGGTTAATAGCATTTTCATACACGTCATCTTGACCTAAAAAAATTATTATTATTTATTAAGAATAATGTTTACATCTATTTATTTATTAAACCATCTTGTAAAAAGTTACAAAAAAGTAAAATATTTTTCACATACAAATAAAATATCTCAGTAATAAAAATTATCTCGGAATAAAATTGATATTTAATTAGCTGCTTAATTATAAGAAATATTTAGTGTGCTGCAAGAAAAAAATAACAAACTTCTTGGCATTCTTGATTGATTGAATTAGCCAGTATGACATTGAATATTTTCAAGAGTCGTACATAATAATACTGCTTTTTTAAGTAATTTAAGAGTTAATATAAAATCTTAAATATGTTATTTGTTTATTTTTATGTTATCACTAATATCATCTCATTTTAAGCAGCGATACAACATTTCTTCTAATTATATCAATAAATAATAAATAAGTTTTAATTTAAACTCAACCATTTAAATTTGTTTGTTATGTGATCTGCCTAAAGTTTATAAGGAAGAAATCCCTTCTACATCCTATGCTAGGAGGTATGTATAAATCACTGTATTATGTCATTGCTAAATGGCTTGCTGAAAATCTACCACTAGTCAGTGTACACTCAACATTCAATTCAAATTCAGTAATCAATTCTATAGACAAACTGATGGTGTAGCGATGAAGTCATCACTTGGCTTACCACTAATAATAATAGACTGTTTCATTGCCGATCTCGAAAATACTATACTTAGACTAACAATTGACAATCCCTATCTATAAAAAATATATTTAGATGACGCTTTCATTATTTGTGACAAGAGTACCAATGTCAGCTACATTCTCAACAAGTCTAATAGCATTTTTCAATCAATTAAGTGCGCAATTGAATCAGAGTCTGATTCAGACAGACAGATAAAACTCAGAACTTCGTACGTAAGTACATCAGTTCAGGTTGCCATACCACATCAACACACAGACGCAACTGTCAGTTCAAATCCAGGAGTGATAGCGATAATAGAAGTATTAGCAGTAATGGAGAAGATTAGGGAGCGAAGATATGATTCGATAAGTATAATTCAGTGAGATAAATTTAGAAGGAGAAAGATAGATATTATGAGGAATTCAGAAGGTTAGAATTAGAGCGAACACAAAGAGTGGATGCACCTGCGCCATCGCAAACGATTCTGAGCCATGTCGCTACAGGTCTCTAACCATTGGTGACTTTCGTCTCGCAGACCCCAACCAGGTACCCTACATCTACCAACATGACTCAGTCTATTTGTCAGTGACTTCATGGATTTGTGCCATGTTTTGGTTTGGCCGCCGCTAGCTTTCTTCCAACTTAATCCTACATCACAAAACATAGCTCGTCGCGGCAGTCAGTGGTTAGGCATACGTAACACATGTCTCAGCCACCTTAACTGATTAAGTTTCAGCACTTCATCTATTGATTTGCCATCCATACCTAGTACTCGTTTCCTAACGACAGCATTGCTTATACAGTTGTCCCAGGATACACGAGCAATGCTTCGGATACACCGATGATCGAAGACTAGTAACCTACGAAAGTCCTCTACCCTTAACGTCCATGTTTCGCATCCGTATCGTAGGACGGAGCGAACTACTGCACGGTACAGAGTCTGATTCAGAATTCCACTTCTTAGATGTTCTGATAAAAAAAGACCTGATGCTTATCTTTAAAGATCAATTTATAGAAAACCAAATATGGATTGGTGGATCAATACATAGATTTTATCAATTGAGTCCAACTGAAACCAACAAGAAACTTAATTCATTCTGCATGAAGGCTTAAATAAATCTATACTGAATATAGAATCGATATAGAACTTGATAAACTACGGTAGATACTCATTGAAAATGGATCACCACCTAGAATCAATCATTGAGGAAAACTTGAAGACAAATAAAAACAACGTCAAATATTGTGTCCTTAGAACCAATGAAGACTCTTCATGAATCTTCAGCCTAAACGAAATATTACTGTAAAAGTTTTGAGAAATAAACTTCTGAAATCTCTGATAAGAATATTCCATTCGTCTGAACTTATTATTTTTCCTAGTTGGCCTGTGATTTGTAGCTGTGTGGAGTAACAAACTTCTGATTTTGTCCAAATCAATGTGCATCTACCGCTCTACTTGTTCATATAGAGTAGGTTTGTGGTGCGCGCTACTTATAAGTAGTATATGATGCGAGTGAAAACGTAATGTCTGGCAGCAGTAGATGGGGGAAGATCAAGAAAGGAAGAGTGGAAACACAATGGAATTTGTATGAAACGCATAAACAGCGAAATGTTAGACAATGGATTGTAGATTTGCAAATTAACCGTTTACGATATGGTTTTCCTAGTTTACTGATTAACTCTGTAATTTGCGATAAATACAATTCGGTTGTCCTCACCTGTGTTCTCCTTCACTGCAGGTTGTGTTGGCTGCATCATATAGAGCAACCTCTGTCGAAACACTAGCCTACATTGTTTTCTAAAAGATTATGGAAGTCAATCAAAGATTCAGTTTTGGAATATCTATAATCAATTCTGGCTATTTCGATTCACCATAAACCTCCATCAAAATCATACAGTCAGAAATTCAGCTCAAGTGGAATGGAAATGAGAAACGTGAGTATACAGTAGAGGCTATCACCATTCACTAGTTTCAGTTTAACTTTATGTTATCGCTTACTCTTCCTTAGTCTTGAGATTCTCTTTTCTCCTATGCGCTAAGGGCTCTTCTACGGTCGTTATTTCTAATCCTTTTCGAAAACTTTTTCATTTTTATTTACATTTTGTTTTTGCGTTCACATAAACATTGGTAGGAAGGAGCATTTCAATGCGTATGCGTTACATAAATTATTGAATTTATCAATGGGATGGGATACTGCAAGGACGCCCAAACTGAAGCAAATGCTTTTCTCAGGTGATCATACCCCAAGCCTTTGACCCAAAAGTCTAAAATCCACAAGGCAGTGGGACAATGTTAGGAGATGCAGTATCATGGTAACCGGTTTATGCACCATTCATTCCATTGGAATCCTGGAGCCTGTGTGTACCACTGGTCTGGAATTAGGGTTTTCTAAATCTGCTAGTTGGATCGTTCATACCCACCAACGCGGACACTCGTTTTTCGTCCTCTCAATTGGGTAAACTCTACCTATACCACGAAAAGGCATTAGTAAGGATTTACGCGGTAGTGGCTATATACTCATGACTATTTGAGAACATTTCGAGAGAGAGAGAGAGCAGACTCTTGATTATACCACAGCATTACTCTTACAACTAGTTATTATCACGACTTTCATTTGTTCTATTCTTAATCGATATCAACTGGACAATTATCTTCACCTTAACATTCTTTTACTAACTGATTACTCTATAGATTTTCAATACCTGATTTCCATCAACAACTTATTCATTGCTCGGCATTCGCTTCGTGTGTGATTTTCTTATCAGTGTTGTGTGATAATAAGCGTCATCAATGCTTCGTGTTATCTTCGGAATTCCAGACACCGTCGGAAGTTATCTGGTAACGGTTAGTAGGACGAGCAGTATACGTAGTTTAGGAATTATTTCGAATATGATCTTTCACAACTTATTCTTCACAAACCATTCAATAATTCATATATTACTATCCATCTTTGAACATGTATGTATCGGTATTAATATCAAGAAAAAGGCATCCTCAGATAATTGAATCGTCCTAATTCGTACAGTAACGCTTTCTATAATTTCTCATTACTTACAAGGATAGTACAGGAGTTACTAAGAGGAAACTTAAACGATAAAACTACTTAAATTGGCCAATAAACAAAATTCCTTAATTTTCTGCCCATTCAGTAGTGTATATTTCAATATAGAACCAGTACTATATGCATCCCAGAAGAAACAAATACATTGTGTACTACTGTGAAAGAAAATGAGTAGCCTGAGAAATTAATAACCGAACACTTAGTCATGAGAAGAAAGCAGAACGAAGTCCTGACTGTGAACAAAAAGATTCTGTATAAAAGACTACAATTAAGAGGTGATGCACTTAGCGAAATGTTAGTGATAAAGTTACACAGAGTAATTCAAAGAATCTTTAATACAAGTAAACTATAATCAATGTTTTCCACACGTCCGATAGTCACTCCGAAAGATAAATTACCATGACTAGCCATCTTTTTCTGTACCTAACGATTCAAATGCTCCTATGGAGCAAGTAACACCGACAGATGTTCCAGGAATCTGTATTGTCGTGCTCTTGAGCACCTCTCAGTGCGGTTGAGCAAAGGTATAGTTAAGTCTGCTGACACATAAGTACAAACAGGCAATACAACCAGTATGGAGTAATCTTGTTAACATCAATCTGTCTAAATCCGTCAGATTAGACATACTTCAGACGGCTGAAGTAACAACAATTCAGATCAAAAGCTAGAGCATTATGTCCACAAAAACCATGTTCAACCACTCTTGAAAACAATATTCTTCGTTCATATGATGATGAAATTTTTTTCTGGATATTTTTTAAAGGTAACTGACTATCATTATATAAAGTTTATGTCCTTCATAAAGTTACTTACCAATAATAAATGCTAGTTTGAAATTTTAACATGTATTTTCTTTTCTTCAAATGTGGTGATTCGATCACACATAACACTACCCAAATTTTTACATAAGTTACTCATTTCGAAATTTGGGTAAGAAACTGAAAAGCCTTTTGCTGATTTCAACTGACTCGGTTCATTATTACAGAGATATTCGATCACATGGGACAACCGAGTAACCAATGCTGCCATTAGGAAACGAGTACAAGGTAAGGATGGCAAATCAGTAGATGAAATATTGAAATTTCATCAGTTGAGGTGGTTGGGACATGTGTTACGAATGCCTAACCACCGACTGCCTCGATGAACTATATTTTATGGTGTAAGAGTAGGTTGAAAGAAAGTTAGGGGTGGCCAGACCAAAACATGACAGAAATCCATGAAGTCATTGACAAGTGTACTGAGTCATGTTGGTAGATGTAGGCTACCTGGTTGGGGTACGCGAGATGATAATAATCGATGGTTAGAGACCCTGAATGACATGGCTGAAAACCGTTTGCAATGGCGCAGGTGCATTCTCATCTTCTGGATTCGTCAACGCCTCTACCTTTGTCTTTCTAAGCGTATCTCACTGAATTATACGTCTTCAATAATATCTTCAAATCCTAATATTCTCCATTATCAGTAAAACTTCTACTATCTCTACCACTATGGGATTTGAACCGACAATTGCGTCTCTGTGCTAATGTGGTGTGGCAACAACCTGAACTGATGTACTTACGTACGAAGTTCTACGTTGTAACTGACTGACTGACTGATTTGATCACACAACACTATCCGACTGTTTATATGACGTAAGTTACTCATTTCTAAATTTGGGTAACAAACTGAAAAGCCATTTGCTGATCTCAGCTGACTCGGTCCAATATTACTGAGATGACAGGGGCGGAGGCTAATTAGAGATTTACGCTTTACATATAAAATCTAGAAAGAAATATAATCAGTGGCTCAAGAGATCTACATGTGTTTATTTTAGAAAAAAGTTCAAGTAAACAAAATAAGATAATAAGTGATTTGAATCAAAGCAGAATCGAATCAATCTGGAAGACTTTACATCACAAAACATAAATATCTCATTAAATTTTTACAAAAATAAAATCTTTAGAAAATATTGTTTCATTCATCAGATTTTCCATGCAGTATTTGAGCATAAGATAAAGTTGAAATAGTTGAAACATTACAATAAGGTTTTGAATCTTTTGGTAATTTTTCATCTTTATCAGGAAGCTTACCAATTTCAGGAAATTCACGTTTAACCACATTGGTCAAACTTCCACGGTTACTTATTGATCCAGCAGGTAGTTTGGAGTAGCCACGTCTTGCAATAATCATTACATGACAATTAGATCCTGGATCACATGTACTCGCTTCCATACCATAATATTCTACAATATCATGAATGAATCGACGTTTTCTCTTATTCATAGGAGGAAAATGATGAGTTAAAACTCGTGGGTACTCTTTTGGATTATTTGGATCGAACGGTTCAATATTGGCTCTTAAGAACTAAAATGAAAGAGAAATTCGATTTTCAGTTGACAGTGTAGTGATTGGCATGTATACGTTAAAAGTGTCTTTCAGTGTATTTAATATAAATATGGCGCAGGTTATTGAAAACCTTTTTTCACAGTTTTTGTTTTTACATCTGTAAAAAAAACCCTTTTTTTTCTGAATATTCCCATTGTGGTGTGAGCTACTTATAAGTAGTATATGACGTGAGTGTCAACGTAATGTCTGGCAGCAGAACATGGGGGAAGATCAAGAAAGGAAGAGTTAGAAAACAATGGAATTTGTATGAAACGCATGAACAATGACATTGGATTGATGTTTTGCAACAGGAACAGTCCAGTTCGATATGATGAACTGATATTTCGCAAATGAACGATTTACGATATGGTTTTCTTATTTTACTGAGTAACTCTGTAATTTCGCTAAATACAATTCGTTTGCCCCACCTGTGTTCTCGTTCACTACACCATCATTAATTAAATGAGTTTGATTTGTTTCAGCTCAGTGTAGTTTTCTATTGGCTTTCTTCTCACTAAAACAGCATGTTGTTTATCATATCATATATATTGTCATATCGTTAAACCTGTTGTTATTACACTTTGAATAACACTGTTAGGATATTCATCCAATATCCCAAGAGAATTATTGGTCAATTCATACTGGTCAATTTTATTGTCATCCTACATATCAATGTCACGTACTCCAATGTTGTCTCTTATTGGTCGTCCTGACTGTCAGTGTCACTTCAAATGTTATCGCTCATTCGTCGTCTTAACTGCCAATGTCACAGATTTCGATGCTGTTTCCTATTCGATCTAACTGTATAAATACTCATTATCTGTAAAGTTTTATGACCTGAACTCGGATCACTAGTCCGGAATCCTTAGCCTCTTCTGGACTCGGACCTCGTACTTTCTGGATGCTTGTAGAATACACGTTCTACTTCATATCAAGTCTACTTCTTTTACTCATTGGGGGGTTGGGACACTCAGATTAGAGTAGTATGTCGTGTCACCGGATCCTCGCTCTCGTTTTCTAACTAAGGTAAATTCGTAATAGTTCAAGCATATCAAAATGACGTGTTTACGTTCATGTGTAACAAACACACATCTAGGAAAAAGATTCACGAAATGATTGATTAATCTTCCAAGCATTATAAAAGTCAACAGTATCTGAAGTTTACAATCCATTGCATGAAAGAAAGCTTTTCTTTTTCAATAAAAACTATTTTGATAAAACTTTTGGTGTTCTAAAGGAATATGTTCCAAACAAGTTATAATTTATCCCGTAAACTATCGTGTTATAATAGTAGTATCATTTACACAACTTCCCTCTACCACCCCCCACCCCGGTGTACAAGAATAGTTGAAACGAGAGAGAAAATCATCATTATCTTAATGTTAGAAATAACGAAATACGAAATATATTACGTGATATGATGACAGGACAGTCAAAAGTGGCCAAATGAGAAGGCCACTTGATGACCATCAGAAAATGTCATCAAAGAAGAAAATGCACATTATTGGGTCAAGAAATGGTTTCCTTTTCTAAGGAAGTGAAATATGTACATTTATATACATGAACAAGTACTTGTGCACATTATTCAATAGCCAGATAGATTTTGCCTGTTTACAGGGTTAACAAGAATCCCAATCAGATCAAATAACTACATATTTAATCTACGGGAAATTTTGATTCAGCAATATACAGAGATGTTTATGAACAATGGTAAGAATGTCAACATCATAGATAATCCATAAATCTTCTGGATTCTTCAACACCTCTAGTTTTGACTTTCTAAACTTTTCTCACTGAATCATACTTCTTGAATAATATCTTCTAATCCTAACCTCTCCGAATACTTCTAATACCTTTACTACCTCTACTATTATTGGATTTGAATTGACAATTATATCTCTGTGTTGATGTGCTATGACAACATGAACTGATGTACTTACGTACGAAGTTCTACGTTGCAACTGACTGACTGATATACATAAAAAAGTTAGGAAATATTCAGAGCAATCAATAACTCTAGGACTATATAATAAAATATACACCTATTTATTAATACCATGATCACGTGGATTCTTATTGTTTTATAATTTGCCATTAAAAAAAAAACATTCTATCATTATTCGTTCACAATAAATAATGTATACATCATCTTTAACACAGTATTATTATTATATAAAGATAACAATGAAAAATAATGCTTCCAGGGTTACGGATTTTTAGAGAAGCTTCAAATGCTAAACACACAAATTTGTGATATTCTGTCAATTTAATTTGAAAATTTTTTCTCTTACATCTAATATGGTCACTTATTTTCTTAAATTATCTTTTTTTTGTTTGTCTGAAATATAAAACTCTCTTAATCAGTTTAGTAAAGTGCTAGAAATTATGAAAATCAACAAGATAAAATTGAATGACAAAAAATATGGAATATAAGTAGTATATGTATGTAGAATCAAGTTGCATTCAAATAAATAAACTATGGTAATAATAATTCATACATTCATAAATAATAAATACCATTCTGTTAGGATATTCATCAAATATCCTATGAAGAATCATTTTGTAAAGTGTAAATTCTATTGGTCCATTCCTACTGGTCAATATTATGGTCATCTTAGCTATTAATGTCACGTACTCCAATGTTGTTTCCTATTGGTCGTCCTAACTGTTAATGTCACAGACTTCAATGTTGTTTCCTAGTCGACCTAATTGTATAAATACGCATTATCTGTAACGTTTTATGACCCGGACCCGAGTTCCTAGTCCGGGATCAAGACTTTCTTCTGGACGCTTGTTTAATACATGTTCTACTTCATATCAAGTCTTCTTCTTTTACTCAATTTGGGGTAGGGATACTCGGATGAGAGTAGCTTTTCGTGTCGCCGGATCGTCGATCCTCGCTCTCGTTTTCCGACTGAAGTAAACTCGTAATAGTTCAGGCATATCAAAATGACATGTTTACGTGTATGAGCGTAACACATTCCTACTGTATTACTGGGTTGTGAAGATTGTTAAGTTATACATTTTTGAAACCATGAATCGATCAATGTTAGACCACCATTAGAAACCTGCAAGCACTGGACGGCCGTTTCGTCCTGGTATGGGACTCCTCAGCAGTGCGCATCCACGACTCCTGCACCCCGCAGGATTCGAACCCAGGACCTTCGGTATTGTGCGCGAACGCCCTAACCGACAGACCACTGAGCCGGTATCTAACGGTGTTAATGTCGAACTTGACCAAATTCACGGAGTTGCGCAACCTCATACACAGTCTTCGGTAGTTACTGTCTACACCCGAACAGGTTGAACTTCACTGGTCACGTCTTCCTGGGCTCGAATCCTGAGGGGTGCAGGAGTCGTGGATGCGCACTGCTGAGGAGTCTCATACCAGTACGAAACGGCCTTCCAGTGCTTCCAGTTTTCTATTGGTGTAGTCTAACATTGATCGATCCATGGTTTCAAAAAATGTGTAACATTCCTATTGTGTAGAAAGAGAAGCAAACAGAAACCTGTCATTGCATGATACATGTCTGAGATTATTAATATTTACAAGTAGACAGTTTTTATTTCTTTATCTGTATTTTTTTTTAAAAATTGGTTATTTCCACAATCTAACTGGTTTCTTTTTAGTAGTTACTTGAAACTGTATCAGTCCCATTGAACTGTGGGACCACTACTTCGTGTGCTTATGTTTAAAGAGATGAGACAATCAACCTCATCTACATGCTTCTGGTTAAATCTAAAAAACATCATTGTGTTTTGTTAATAAACTGAAAACACTAAACATAACTCTCTTTCACAATAAATAAAAAAACTTACTTGCATAATCATGCTTTTTAACTGTTCCTCAATTTTTTCAACAAAAGTAAAATTTCTCAGCGCAAATTGTTTTAAATGATCAGGATAATTTGGCGGATCAAATGGTGTACATTGATCATCATCATCATCATCATCACTTGAATTATGCCTTAAAGCATCAGAACTATTGATAAAACCTCTTTTCCATGTGCTTGCACCAGAATATTGACTTGTTGTTGTATTTGATTCTGTAGGATTGATACAAGAATTATCACAAGCTAATAAAGGTATTGGTTTGCGGAAATCAATGCCAGTTAAAACGGATTGACTACTACCACCACCAGCACCACCACTTGTCAATGATACACTATTCACACTACGTTCATGCTCCAAAAGTAGATATTGTTTTGTATATACCTAGAATGAAAATTGTTAGTTTTGATAAGTGTATTCAATAAAACTCATTATTATTATCATTATTATATAAATAATTTTACGTGGATGTTTTTTCAAGACAATCAGACATTGGTCACATGTTGTTAACACTACATACAACATGCACAGCATATACAGAGTTCAATCTTATGGCGCAACCACATAGGGTAACAACTAATATCCTTGGTCGATTAAATTGTATGAACAATTGTCAATTAAGAATGTTTGAGAAAATTGAAATTTTTACCCTAGTATCTTGCACAAGTGCATCTAACCATAAGTGTATTGATTTTACTACTTAAATTCCACTTATAAAATAAATAAATCATTAAATGCTCGCTCACACCCAAAATGTGTTTATTATCTATAAACCAACCAACCAATCAGACACCAGTCGAGAAAAAAACAATTCATTTTGTGAGTAGTTTATAAGAATCTATCATAAAGTTAGGAGGTTGTTTTATGCCAAATAACATCATATTCATACGAAATTATATTGACAGAATTAAGTATCTGTTTTGTTTAAAGAAGAGTAAGTTTAACTTGTGACCTACAAAATTTATTGATAATAAAAATCGAAGAAATTCTTAACTCTCAGTAAGTTTTGTGACTTTCTTTTATAAAGAGATTTTGTTATCCATGAGGTTATGGAATGAAATGAGTACATTTTTAGAAAAATTGTAACTATTGGATATTAAATATTTCTTTTGTCATGTGATATAAGAGGTAAGTATTATAAGCGTTGTCACAGATACGGACGGATACAGTGTTATTGGTTAGGTTGTATCTAGTAGCATTCTGATGGTCATCAGCTAACATGATAAAGGGTAATATATTTGCTATTTTACGGTTCGTAAAGCGCATTTCGATAAGAATCAGAGGCCCTATTTAGAATGTGTGTGTGTGCGCTGAAGAAATGGTAGAGTACGAGCATACATAGATCCTCACCACCCAAATCTCTCCGATTACTGCTAATACTTCCACAATCTCTACCATTATGGGATTTGAATTGACAGTCGTGTCTCTGTGCTAATGTGGTATGGCAACTTGAACTGATGTATGTACGTACGTACGTACCTATTCAACGAAGAAGGTTCCAATAAATACTCAGTGTCCAGCTTTCATCTATAGTAAATTTAATTTATTTATTGAAGATTACCTAGACTGTTGTTTATGGGAATGTGCATCACAATCATCAATGCGAATAATTCCTCCGGGATGAAAACAATTTGCGGTTGAGTAGGCTAACTGACACTGGAAAACATAGCCCTGTAATAGAATGCTAATGTGGTGCGAGCTACTTATAAGTAGTATATGACGCGAGTGTCAACGTGATGCCTGGCAGCAGAAGATCGGGTAAGATCAAGAAAGGAAGAGTGGGAACACGATGGAATTTGTATGAAACGCATGAATAGTGAAATGTCAGACAATGGATTGATGATGGATTGAAGATTTGCAAATTAACCGTTTACGATATGGTTTTCCTATTTTACTGAGTAACTCTGTAATTAAATACAATTCGGGTTGCCCTCACCTGTGATCTTCTTCACTACATTTGGTGTGATTAAACGGGTACATTCATATTTTATTTACTAATTGATAATCTAATATATTTTTTTCGTTATGAACAAAGTTATTATGGAGAACCAAAAACGGAAAAACGAGACGTCGAAAAACGTAAGAAACGAATACATATGGAGATTGGCTACGCACAACACTTATTTTTTATTGCTTTTTTAAAAATTCGTAACTAGTTTGTTGATGAATAAAACAGTCATTTTAATTTCTGTATTTTTGATGTCAATGTAACCGTGCGGCCGTACTGCACCTATGAATCAATCTGATTCTATAAATATTTCACAATGTGAATTGTTTACGAAATAACAATCATGTGCGTTGTGTGTGTGTGTGTGTGGGATATTGCAACACTGTTTTAATTTATATTCGGTTGAAGCTAGACGGCAATGTTTTTACTGAGTCTATTCAAATGGAAGTTAAATGCATAATCTATCAATAACTGCACTACCAATTTGGTATTATATGAATACGATGTACAATTGAGATAATATGATTGGGCATTCATGTTTAGTGGATATCTATTACATTGGTATACGAGGTGATTTTAATTCTCAACCAATCAATCAATCAACAACAACGTAGAACTTCATACGTACGTACGTACATCAGTTCAAGTTGACATACAATATTAGCACAGAGACTCGACTGTCAGTTGAAATCCTATAGTGGTAGAGATTGTAGAAGTATTAACGGTAACGGAGGAGATTAAGGATCAAAGACATGATTCGAGAAGTATAATTCAGTGAGGTAAATCTAGAAAGAGAAAGATAGAGGTGATGAGGAATTCAGAAAGTTAGAATTTCACAGAACACAAAGAATAAATGCACCGGCGCCATTGCAAACGGTTTTGAGCCATGTCATTTAGGGTCTCTGACCATCGATTATTATCATCTCGCGGGCCCCAACCAGGTAGTCGACAATTACCGACATGGCTCAGTCCACTGGTCAATGACTTCATGGATTTTTGCCATGTTTTGGTTTGGCCGCCCCTAACTTTCTTTCAACCTATTCCTACACTACAAAACATAGCTCGTCGAGGTAGTCGGTGGTCAGGTATACAGAAAACATGTCTCAACTATCTCAACTGATGAAGTCTCAACACATCATGATCAATCGTTCCAATGTTTATTAACAATCAGTAATTATTTTTTGTGGAGTTCAAACAGGACTGGTATCAGTCAGTCAGTTAGTTACAACTTAGAACTTCATACGTACGTATATCGGTTCAAGTTGCCATACCACATTAGAACAGAGACGCAACTGACGATTCAAATCCCGTATTAGTAGAGGTATTAGAAGTATTAGTAGTGATCGAAGAGATTAGGGCTCGAAGATATTATTCATGAAGTAATAAACTTAAAAACAGAAAGGTGATGAAGAATTCAGAGGATTAGGATTTGAGAGAAGCCAAAGAGTGGATGCACCTGTGTCATTGCAGACGATTTTGAGCCATGTCATTCAAGGTCTCTAACTATCGATTACTATCACCTCACGGTCCGAGGACCAGGTAGTACACACCTACCAACATGACTCAGTCTACTTTGTCAGTGGACTTGACGGATTTGTGCCATGTTTTGATCTGGCCGTCCCTAGCTTTCTTCCAACATATTCTTACATCACAAAAAACGAACTTGAAGAAGCTGAAAGGACATTTAAAGACTAACTGATCACTACTAATTTTAAATTAATCGTTTGTTTTACTCTGCTCATATTTCAAATTTATCGAACTGTTTCGAACAGAATATGCAGAATTTGAAAGGGTTACATTCAATGCTAGTAGATCTGTACTATATAACACTATAATTTTATAATCTATGTCAGATTCACTACAAAAGAGTTTGAATTCACTTATTTGAGTCAAACATAACACTGACAGGTTTAACTAAGAGTATAGGCAATTTGTCGATAATTAAGTTAATCAGTAAAAATGCAAGAAAAAGAAGATTGAATCCTGACTACTAATAAGTAGTGTAGTAATAAATCAAGAATTTTACATTACAGTGACTAACTAGTAAACCAGTTGCTTTCAAATAACATGAACCTACTAATTAACATTAATCATAGCAAGGCGGAAAAAAAGAATTTCCAGTACGAAAAACATTAGAATCCTTGTTCAACCATTAAAAAGAATTATCTTTTGGAAAAAAGTGAGCATAAATGACAGGATCTTGAGACAATTGACAACCTGATGGATCAGGAATTGAAGTAGATAACCATGTAGGTTATTATACAAGCTTTTTGGTAGTAAAATAGTACTGATCTAATAGATGGTTTGATCAGTGTGATTATGTATCTTGATCAAATAATATTAGCTTCTATTAATCATATATAACTAGAGAAGTGTTGCCAGTTTACTTTAAAGGATTAGACAAACAATCAATGTATGTATCATACTGTGATCGATTGTGAGCCGACTCATCTGACGTTTTCAACAATAGATTACACGATATTCATGTTAACTACATGCAGGTAGTCTGTATCTAGAAACATGTCTCTCATCAACAGCCAATGACATTACGAACAGACGTCACGTCCTGGTTCAACCTCCGTCTTCCTACCGGTTTTTTCGTTTTTCAGACAACATTGACAAAAAGTGATTTTATATTATCATAAAAATGATTAAGATTACCTGATGACATTGTTGACTTTCTCTGAGTTTTCCACAGCGACAAACAACATCTACTAATGTAGTACAAATTGGCTGGGTCGCTTCTGAACCACGATCAGCGAAAGCCTCCAAACATGATTGATTTCGAACTTCGTGACAAGGTAAACCACATGGATGTCCACAAACAGGACGAGGTTTCTGACAAGGCTGACTGCATACCGTATTACACTCTTCGTTGGATGAATTCCGATCGTAACAAGGACCAGTGTGACATTTACGCTGACAAAGATGTGAACAACCTGGAAGTGGTTTGTTGCAAATTTTACCGCAACTTCGAATATCTTGAAAACAAGGCACTTTAAACTGTACTCCATGTCCTGATATAATAGGAAGTAAAAAGTGATAAACAGTTAATTTAGTTTGAAAGAAATAATATTTTAAAAACTAGGAAATAAGAATTAGTAAGTCAAGCAATTAGGGATAGTGAATAACTTGACATAAATGTGTATTAGTATGCATTTACTACGTTCCATTAGCGAGGAAAGAAATAAAGTTGAAGAGTAGAAGAGATGTAATGGTTTTGAACACGAGAACGTTATTTCAAAAGCGACGAATGAGATCTCAGAAGTAACCTCGGCATTAACCATCTGGTAGTCTGACTGTACATGAGAAGTGCTTTGAAGATACCGATAACCAAATATATTTCGAGCTCCTCTCATCTATGCTATACTTTCATAGCTTGTGTTTTTCAGCTGTAGAACAGTATACAGTGGATTGATGTAGAATGTTACGCATGCGCGTGAACTATTACGAGTCCACCCTAGTCGGTGAATGAGAGAGAGGATCGACGATCCAGTGACACGATAGGCTACTCTAATCCGAGCGTGCCAAACACCCATTGAATAGAAGAAGATGACTTGATATGAAGTAGGACCTGTATTCCACAAACATCCAGAAATTACGAGGTCCGAGTCCAGAAGAGAATCAGGATCCCGGACTAGGAATCCGGGTCGGGGGCATAAAACGTTACAGATAATGCGTATTTATACAATTAGGTCGAATAGGAAACAACATTGGAGTCTGTGACATTGATTGGTAGGACGACCAATAGAATTAGACTTACAAATAAATCCTCTGAGGATATCTTAACAGAATAAAATCACTTTTTGGTGTCCATGAAAATTTAGTAGATGTCAAAAAACTTGATATTTTATTGCAGTCAGCTTTACGTTACTCAATGTATATAAAAATACTCAAATTTAATTTGTACGTTAGGGAGTACATATTGGATTATAATTAGTATGAAGAATGCAGTTATTTGACATTCAAATTTATTGGGGAAAACCTTGAGAAACGAATACAGAGATTTAAATTTCTATAACTCAAAAGGTTACATATCACTTTAATTGAATTATGTAGGTTTATGTAAATACCTAATTAAGGAGTACACAATTCATTGCGATATCAATTTAAGATATATTTCTGTAGATCGATTCTGTGAGTATTCTCAAACATCAATTCACTCAAGACGTTCTCCCGAAATCAGAACACGGTTGAACAGGAAATAGATTATACTTCCAATAACAAGGTTAGATGGAAGTCAGAAAATGAAAAAGACGTTAGTATATTTATAGTTTTTACATGAGAGGATTCTAGAATGTTCCCCCGGCGCCGATTGGATACGAAAGGGCCAATCAGCGTGCAGCAACACAGTCATGCTTTCATCCAATCTACATCGAGCTAACACATACATTTAATATTAATCAATGATCAACAAATGAACAGTCATCATGGCGTCATAGACTTGATGTATCGATTTAAATTAGTGGAGGATAAGATGAATTTATGATTTCAATTGAATAGCACAATCTATAAGTGTAACAGAAAAGTATGATATGATCAACTCTGTACTGACTACACAAAGGCCTCAGATAAGTAAGTGCATATGAAACAAATTTCCGAAGTAGTGGAAATCCAATAGTTAAGTTCAACATTCAAATATTAAAAATCTCAGAACACCTATAGTGCAATTGTGAAAGCACACATATACATATAGTCAGTACTGTTACAGATTATGAAATCAACCTCCGATCAGTGATAATGAAAGAAATATGCCCCGATTTGGGTTACTTTTGATGGCTTACATATAACACAGTGTTCACTAACTTTGGAGGAAACTAAACAAGACA
>OX103974.1:10450983-10489516 GCA_944470395.2 Schistosoma turkestanicum | reverse complement strand
ACAAGATTGCTGAAAAGCATTGATAAAACATTGTTTTATTACAAACCTCTCAAATCACTTTATTAAGTAACAGTGAAAAGCAGTAAGAATGATAATAAAACTAAGAAGAGTTTTGTAAATTACATACAGCTTAATTTGGTTATTTTTTGTATTTCCGATAATTGAAAAAAGCCATTTGAAAAATTGCATATCAGGTTCCATAGCAATCAGTTAGTCAAGTATAACACAGAACTTGTTATGTACGTATATTAGTTCAAGTTACCATACCACGTTAGTATATAGATGGAATCGTCCATAGAAGTATTAGCGGTAATCGAAGAGATTAGTGATCGAAGATATGATTCACGAAGTATAATCTTGTGAGATAAATTTCAAAAATGTAAAAAAATGTCATTAGGAATTTGAGAGGAAACAATGAATGAATGCACCTGCACCATTGCAAACTATTTTGAACCATACCATTCAAAGTCTCTAACCATAGGTTACAATCATCTCGTCGACCCCAACCGGTTAGTCTACACCTACTAACATGACTCAATTCAGCGGTCAGTGACTCGTCTATGGATTTGTGCCGTATTTTGTTTTAGCCGCCCCTAGCGTTCTTTCAGCCTACCCCTTCATCACACAACATCACTCGTCGAGATAGTGGATGGTTAGACTTACGTTACTTATGTTCCATGGCAATACATAAGAAAAACCTAATCTTTTAGAGTTAAATGTAACAAAACGCTTGCTAGTAGCATTTTGTTGATCCTTTGAATTGATTAGTATGAAACTAATTTTCATATCCACCATTGTAGTATGTAGTATGTGGCAGAATATTGCAATATCATAGTTACTGTAACAATAAAGTGCAAATATTCGATAAGGTAATCTTTTATAGTTGGCAGAGTATTTTCTACCGTGGAAAGTTAGTCAGCTGTTCACAAAGTAATCATTGGGTCTTCATATTTTCAAACATTCCACATAGTTAATATTTCACATAAACCATTATTCTACTATTCAAGTTATCAACAATTTTACTTGGTGACAGTCTGTAAATAATCTTATGCAACTTTAGTGGTAGTAAATAGAAAATGTATTTAATTGTATATAAAAATGTCTATTTCACTTTTCTCGTATAGCCTATTATTAAAATCCTAATATTCTTATTAGTTTCAATAGTCAGGAAGGAAGGATTTGATTTTGACCAATTTGGTCTCGTTTGCTGTTACGGGTATGAGGGCGGTTGTCACTTCCCGGCTGCCCAAACCGTGGAAGGTTGTTTCTTGAGGGACCTGAAAGGGAAGATAGATTAGTGTTGGTCTTCGAGACCTGGGAACGTGACCGCAGAGCCCAAGGGACAACTGCTTGAGGCCGGTCACGCACGGCCTTTTTATGAGTTCTTTGAGTATTAGCTACTCTCTTGAAAGCTCTTAGTGGGCACCCTTACCACCGAAGACGGAAATCCGTGAGGAAGGATGAGGTGTGACATTTTTAGGGCCGACCTTTTCTAACCCTTCCTTCCTTGTAAGAAGGCAGCATCGCTGCAGATGCTGGTTGTCCGAGGGAAACACCTTAGTGCTGTCACACCCCTCCATCATAGTCAGCAGTACGACTTCGCCCTCTGACCTTGAGCGAGCAGCTGCTTTTAGTCTCATCGTTCTCCAATCAACCTGCCTGGCATGATAGAACCTTCAGGAACATAAGTTCCAGCCAATATAGCTCTGTTGGGTCATCACGATAGGCAGTCCCGACCACCACGTCAAGGTAGCAGCTTCGGTCGGGAGTTTCAACAGAGATAACTTAATAGTTTATTATGGATTAAGATATTCCACAAACTCATGGCAATACTACTACTCATGCAAATCTTGTGTTTTATTTATTTACATGTTGTTTTTTTTAAAGGTCAGTGGACATTCTGTGAATCCGATTGATTTGAATGAAAATATCAATGAGATTAAGACAAAAAAGCAATCATTACGGGCGTACATTTTTCCATGTTCAATGATTCCTTCAAGTCAACAGTCTCGATTACGAATTGCTTTAGTGTTGATGATATTTCAACAATTAACTGGTATAAATGCTGTGCTCTTTTTTGCTGAATCCATTTGTCTCATTAGCAATGTATCATCACCACCTCTGTGTGCTTTTTTTATAGGCTTGTTCCAAATGATATTTACTATTTTAGCAAGTTTTATTATCAATTTGATACGTCGAAAAACTTTACTTAAGTTTAGTGCTTTTATCATGGCGATAGCGTTACTAGCTTATGGTATTACAATTTCTGTAAGTTGATTGAGAAGTAATTTCTTTTTTTTTACTTGTTACCAGATTATATCAGTTTATTGTTTACGTAGCTGGGAATGTACGAAGTATATTGACATAATGGTATATTCATCATCACTATAAGATTGTTTCATAGGTAAATTTTCTACCTCTCTAAGAAGTTTGTAATCATTAGTCGTGTGCTAAAATGAAGCTCAATAGTGCCAAAGTACACAGTTATGGAGTTTAACTTTCTTATTTCTTAAATGTGAAACAACTAGGAATTCATAAATGTTCAAGGTTTTGAGATGGTGGAGTAAAATTGGTAGCACAGGTGAATGATTGTGGTGGTGTTTCGTTCTCTGAGCTAGATGTTTTGGTTGTGCAGCTTTCATTGTTCTCCTGCTGAACGGCATCGTCAGCACAAACTTCAGATAGAAGTGAAGTCTTTAAGGCCTTTTACTGAGTGTTGATTTGAATTGAAAACAATCAGTAGTGATGGGTATGAAAACGGTCACTGCCAACTTTTGTTACGCATGCACGTTAACACGTCATATGATGATATGCTTGAATTGTTACGAGTTTACCTTAGTCATTAAACGAGAGTGAGGATCGAGTGTCCAGCGACATAACATGCTACTCTGATCCGTTTGTCCCAACCCCCATTGAGTAAAAGAAGAAGACTTGATATGAAGTAGAACCTGTATTCTACGAGTATCCAGAAAGTACGAGGTCCGAGTCCAGAAGACAGTCAGGATCCCAGACTAGGAATCCGGGTCCGGGTGATAAAACGTTACAGATAATGCGTATTTATACCATTAGGTCGAATAGGAAACAACATTGAAGCACGTGACCTTGATAGTTAGGACAACCATAATATTGACCAGTAGGAATTGACCAATAGAATTAAACTTAAAAAAATAATTCTCTTAGGATATTGGATGAATATCGTAGATCTGATTAGAGACACTTTCATTTCCTTTAATTATATAGGTAGCATTCTCTTACCATGATCGAGAATGATAATAAAATTTACTGTCTTATAATAATTGCTGCAAAATGCAAGTGTAGGGAAGTTGTAGCTGTCCGGATGAATATCTAGTGTGTACCATATAAATTGGTATGTGCAGATAGATAGATATATATTGAGGGATGACTTGTGGATTTTGTTTTGTTAGAGATTAGTTTGTTTCATGTAAACTCATTGGTTAAGTATTCTTCAATGCAACATTTATTTTATGGCCAATCTGAAAAAATCTATTCCTTTTGTAAGCAATGTGTACAAAACAAGCTTTCTTTTCCATTTCATTGTGCTTAATATATTTGTTCTGTGTTTTGTTTTGAATACACTATTGATACATTTCTGTGTATTCAACTTCACACTAACCACACTGTTGATATTCTCCGACTTGATTATTAGGATGCTGAATTTACTTCAGGCAGTCACGTGATTTTTAAATGTATCATTGAAGCCATCTGAATTTAATCGTATTCTATTAAGAAGACTGAGGCAGGAGAGGAAGAGTGTGTTGTGCAAATTTACACTCTAAGTCAGTTAAAAACGAAAACATTACAACCATCTTTGAGTCGTGACTTCCAACACTCCGTCCTTCTTCCATTCCTGTTGTTGCTTCCTTTCCTTCCTGTTGGTACTCCATTTACTTCTTGCTTTTGCTCCATTTGCTTTCCGTTTTCCTCTTCTGACCGTGCGATTTCTTCTTTCACGTCCCTTCTTATGCTACTTATATCGTTCGTATAAGTAGCACACACCACACTATAATAGTCTGTTAACATTCTAGTTACTTTTCATCGTTATACACGTGTATGAGTGACGAAACGTTAATGTTCAGTGTTCATTCAGCTCAATTTTTATTGACCTAGATTAAAATATATACCTTGAATGATGATATGTTTTTTAATTTAAAAAAAAGGCAATTACTTTGCTTTGACACCTTTCTACATTTCTCTTCCAGACTTATTCATTCAATTCAATAATTACTGAATTTTGGATTCTCTTATTTATATTCGGTTATTCCATTGGATGGGGACCATTACCAGTACTTGTTAGTATGGAATTATTTCCAGTTGATAGTCGTGGAAATGCTATCAGTGCTGCTATTGCTGTAAATTGGATCTCGGCTTTTATAATTACAGAAATATTTAAAATAATGAGTGGTTTAATTGATCCTGCCGTATTGTTTATCACATTTTCAATGTGTTGTTTCATATCAATAGGTTATGTGCAAAAATATTTACCAGAAACTAGTAGTCAAACAACTGGATCAACTGGAGGTGGTGATATTTTACTATCATCATCTTATAAATCACAATTAAGTGCTTGATAAAAATTTGTTTATATAATCTGTGATATATATACATATATACCTATATATTATTTTGTTTAATATTATTTTACATAGAACCGATATTTTTTTTTACATGTTTATAAAATCTTTTCTAATACTCAGGTCTTTCTTGTTTTCAATCGTTTCGATTGTGTTCAATTCATGTTTGTGTTCCACATACATATCCCTTGTTCGAGTTCAATGTGTTGCATAATTCTATAACCTTTGTAAAATTATTTTGTCTTTCTTGGACTAATTTCTTTTCAACTCATTTGTTTTTTTGGTGGTTATTTTTTGAATTTCCCCATTGATCATTGGGACTGATATTGATCAGTCTTATTGGACTCAATATGTGCATCATGTGCGGATTGCTTCGATTTACAGCCATTGACTTACAAAGTATATTATAACCAGAGATGGATAGTAGCTAGTAGTAGAATCCAGGAAGCGAGTTTTAATCCTATTTGCGACTGGTCAGCTGAGTACACCTGCATCCCCTAGTTGATATTCATTTTGAGACTCTAACCTAGTAACGTTCGCTTCAAACACCATCACGTTATCCGCTCAACTACTGAGTCCATAGAGCCACTGTCCTATGTTTAACTGGAGGGGAGTGAAGTTCAATTCATTTGTTTTTTGATAGTTAGGACTGTAATTGATGCCTCAATTGATATATGTTTTTGTTTGTTTCACAAGAAATGTATATTTCAGATCTGATTTCTTTCTGATTAATCGAACCGTTATTCATTGATGAAGCTCAATTCTAATTGATTTTGTCATCTTAAAACCCCATAAAGAAAAATGGGAATATTTCACAATTATCACTTACCTTTTGTTATCATAGGTGGTAGTGGTGTTTCTTTCATTGCTTTTCAATAATAATTTATTTATTCATTTGTTAATCTCTTTACTATTTGTATATTTCACATCTTTTTCATTTTGTACATGAAATAATGAAAAGACTTTTTTTTTATCTCTTCAGTAGAACACTGGTTATTTGCTCCAATTTTTGTGTTTATATTATTAAAGCTCTGGAAAATATTTACAATAAATAAATCCATTATTACTATGGTGTATTGTATTGTATTATATTCTGAAATAATTTTAAATACCCCATAACCCTTTTTATCAATATCATGTATAATAAAACACAAACACCAATCAGAATTACATGTTAACATCAATAACCTTGAATTACCTCTAAATCTTTATTGGTCCACAACTTGACAATTTTTTTTTCTTCTTAATCTGCTCTCTTTCTTCAAAAGCACGTAGCCAGCCTCTACAAAACATAAGAGACCGTAACACACAATGGAATAAGAAAGTGCATTAACACAGAACAAGCCCTAAATTGGCAGTGGATGATAAACTAACAAAAAAATATTAAATCATACAAAATTGGTTAATCAGAAGCTTACAACAAAAGGAATATATAAAAAAATATGCTATAATTTAGTTATTTAATAATTATACAATAAGGATGTATACGACCGTTCCAATGTTGCATGTTAATAAACTCTCACGCCGATCTACTTTTGTTCCTCATTAATTAGTCGTAAAACTGAGTTAAGTGACTAAATAGTGAGTTGTATTTGCATTAAGATCTACACATGTAGACCCTTCTAGGCTACTGCCGGTCCTAAGCTCGGTTAAAGAAGGAGGGTTGAGATATGGATTGGCGACCTCATCCCATAGAAAAACTAACTCCTTAAAAAATGCTTACATGAAAGAAGAATTCAAACCATTTAAATCTGCCCTCGGAGTTAGAAGGTCTTCATTTAGAAGAGTTATGACTTCTGATGATGAAAGTCAAGTTCCTTTGGAAGTCACGAGGCTGATGCCTCTTCTGACAACCAGAGCCCTTCCATGGTGTGGGCAGCCGGGAAGTGACAATCGCTCTCATACCCATAAAAGCACAAGAGACTTAATCGGTCAGAATCAAATCCTTTCTGCTCCTTCTAATAACTCTTATCTCCACGACCAACCCTTCTTCCAATCGTTTGTCACCTCGCGTCGCCGAAGCAAACGCTTCGAGCTCATGAAACGTTCCTGCTCTCCTGAAACCCCGCTCTAAACTACATATTGAATCTTTTAATGTTCGAAACTTGTACCAAATAGGACAACTGGCTTTCTTAGCCAGGACTCTGGAATCTCATGCCATCGATGTGTGTTGCGTCTCCAAAACGCGCTTACAAGACCCGGGTAAAATCATCAATTCGATTTCACCTTGTGCAGATAGAGAATCAACTCGGTTTACGTTTCGTGTATCTGGGAGCCCTGTTGCTGCTTCTCGTGGCCTCGCTCATGTAGGTATAATATTGAGTACTAGGGCATAACTAGCTCTTTTAGACTGGATCCCAGTAGACAGTTGTTTATGCGCTGTCTGACTAGGTGGGACAGTAAGGGTCGTAAAGATAGGGAGACTAGCCATTGCATCTTCGTCGTATCTGCCTACGCTCCCACTGACCGCAGTTTAGACAAGATAAAACATGAGATTTACAGAAAGCTTTCAGACCTCAGAAAAGTTAGACGCTCTGATATAGTAACAGTGGCTGGTGACTTCAATGCTCGATTAGGTAGACTAAGTTAAGAGGAAAGACACCTGGGTAGATGTTATGGTGTAGCGACTGAGAGAACAGACAATGGCGACCGTCTGTTGCAAGTATGCTCTTATTATCCTATTCTTAGCAAACAATAACTTTAGGCATAAGGAAAAGCATCTTTTGACCTGGCGACCCCCAAAGTCGTCGCAACGTTGCACCCAGCTAGATCACATCGCCATCAGCCACCGATGGAGGGGTTCGATAGAGGACTGTCGCTCGTTCTGGGGTTCGTGTTTAGATTCAGATCATGCCCGTATTTGTATTGAGGCTTACTGGACGTAGGAAAGACACCGTAAGGAAGCCTCTTAGGGTTTTACTTAATGATAATCAAACTAAGAAAATATTTCAAGAACAACTAGAAAGACAGGCAACCATGTAAGTGATTCCCATCCGGAGGCAGGCTGGAATGATATTAAAAAAGCTGCGGAAACGGCAATCATATCTGCTAGCAACGTAAACCATAAAGTTATTCTGATGCCGCGGATCTCAGTAGCATCTATCGAACTGATGGATGCTTGGAAGCTTATCCCGTCTGGCGCTGAGTACCATGAGGAGCGGAGTCGGCTTAGACGCAGACTGATAAAAAGCCTACGTAATGATCGCTAAGAGTGGTGGGTAGAGAAGGCGAGAGAGATGAAAAAGGCAGCGGAGGTAGGTAACAGTAGACAACTATTCCGCCTAATCAAGGAAACCGGTATTAGGAACTTGAATGAGAGTGAAACTATCTCGGAAATGGGTGGGATTATTATTCATGCTCAATCCAGGAGATTGGATCAATGGGCAGAACACTTTAGGGACCAGTTCAACTGAGGCTAACTCCTGAGATTTTTAAGGATAATGGTCCAATTTTAACAGTTAGATTGACTGAGATCTTAGGTAGAATCTGGGAACTGGACGTAATCCTATCCGACTGGTCTCAATCACTGATTGTCCCAATTTATAAGAGAGGACAAAAGTCTGCTTGTGACAATCACAAGGGTATAAGTCTAACTAATTTAGTAACTAAAATATGGGCCTCAATAATACTTCGACGTTTAACGAAAGCTCGTGAAAAGCAGACCCGAGAAAACCAGACTGGTTTCACACCTGGACATGACTCTATAGACCACGTTTTCACACTAGGACAGGTCCTGAAATACAGACACACCTTAAGTCGTCTGACGATAGTTGTCTTCCTGGACCTTAAGGCGGGATTTGACTCTGTGGATCGTGAGGTTCTGTTGCAGTGTCTGTCGGTGAAAGGTGTAGCAAAGAAGTACATTTACCTTATACAAGCTCTCTACTCGAACACCACAGGTTGAGTGAGAGCTTATGGCGAACTTTCACCGGAATTCCTTACTTCAAGTGGTGCCCGTCGAGGCTGTCCACTCTTCCCATTCTCGTTTAACTTTATCGTAGATATGCTTCTCGAGTTAACATAATCATTGTATGACTCTTCAGGAGTGGACCTCTTACCAGGAGCCACGCTTGCTGAATTAGAATATGCCGACGACACTGTTCTGTTTGGTGAATACGCTGACAAAATGCACAGTCTTCCGACTACTCTAAGCAACAGTACAAGCATGTTCGGGATGCGAGTTTCTCCTTCGAAATGCAAAATGTTGCTTCAAGAGTGGCTTGCGACGGCACCTGAACTTGTGGTAGGAAGTGAAACATTTGAGCACGTCAACCGCTTCACTTATCTGGGGATTATCATCAGTGCTGATGGTCTGGCGACTGACGAGATCTCAGCACGGATACAAAAGGCTAGATTGGCTTTAACCAAGTTGCGTCACTTATGGCGCAGGCAAGATATCCGTTTGTTGACCAAAGGATGAGTCTATTGTGCATCAGTTTGCTCCGTCCTGCAATATAGGTGCGGAATATGGCCGGTTTAGTGTAGAAGAAGGTTAATGATGATTTCAAATGTGTAAAAACACTAATCTCCATAACTCTCTTATTGAAAATATTAGTATTCAATAATGGATTTCTTCGTAGCATTACTCAAATATCCTGGGACAACCAAGTAAGCAATGCCGTTTTCTGAGAAAAAGGTACCAGGTAAGGATGGTAGATCGGTAGATGAAGGATTGGTACTTCACTAGTTGAGGTGGTCGGGACATGTGTTACGTATGCCCAACCACTGACTGCCTCCAAGAGCTATGTTTTGTGGTGTAGGAGTAGGTTGAAAGAAATCTAGTGTCAGCCGGTCCAAAACGTGGCAGAAATCCATAAATTCACTGATAAGTGAACTGCGCCATGTTGGTAAGTGTAGATTACCTGGTTGGGGTCCTTGAGATGAAAGTGATCGATGGTTAGAGACCTTGAATGACATGGCTCAAAATCGTTAACAATGTTGCAGGTTCATCCATTCTTTGTGTTTTCTTAAATTCTAATCTTCTCAATTCCTCATCACATTCATATTTTTCTTTTTAAGTTTATTTCATTAGATTCTAATTCTTCGATAATATCGTCGAACCCTAAAATCTCCGATTACTGCTAATACATCTACTACCTTTGCTATTACGGGATTTGAATTGACAATTGAGTCTCAGGGCTAATGTGGTATGGCAAAGTTTTAACTGACTGACTGACTGAATCTTGTAAGATTACTGCTATTTTGACTTTTTATCCACTTTATTGATCGTTTCGTTTGAATAAACTCGAAGCATGAAAATCTGAATTCACAGAAGTGAGAAACTAGTACATTTAACCAAATCAATTCATTTCTGACTATTTATTATGGAATCAAGATTTAGAGCTGTTAAGACTTTATTAATATTTAGTAAATACATGAATTAGAATCATTTTTATGGTTGTTTAAAAACATTACATAGATTTGTAGAATTACAGATATTGAAAGCTGATAATCCTATACTGCTAACTTAACTACTGACTTGACTTTTTACATAGTGTGAGAACTAGAGAGGCACCACTATTCTTTCAAAACCAGGAAAAGTCTTCAGCAGAGTGTTGTGAAACACAAACTCCGTAGACAAAAAACCTCGAGATCAGAAGGCTGGATTCCGTAAGCATCGATTGAGTACCAACCAAATTGCAACATTATAGATCATTGTGGAACAATCAGTTGAATGGAATTAATCACTCTACACCGACTTTATTGACTACTAGATTGCATTTGATAGCGTGGATATGATGGCACTATGTTCTTTCCCTTCGGCCTTGTCTGCTAGCATGACTAGATCTTCCAGATATTTACGTTTGTCGGCTCTGATACTCCTCTTCACTTGCTTGTTTGTTTCTGTGCATTCATCTCGTGCCTAGGCTTTCTCTGCTCTTGTTCGGCTGATATTGATTGCAGCCTTCTTGTTCTTCCTTTCGTGAATCATATCTGGTCTATCAACAGTGATCCATTCCTTGTGGTGGTACTTCTTGTGGCCTAGAACCTCCTAACTTGTTGAAGTGATTGCCTCCTAGACCCCTTCTCAGTTGTTCGCCATCGTAGTTTCTTCCCCATTTGGAAGATCTTGAAAGGCCTGGAACCTATTGCTGAGGTTTATCTTGAATTCGATGAACTTTTCAGTATCCTGAAGAAAGGCCGTATTAAACTTTTGTGATGTTGTCCGCCCCGTTGTCCAGTGCTTCTTGAGTTTCGTGTACGTTTTGGTGACCAGAAATTAGTGATCTGAGGCTATATCAACTTCCCTCTTGGTTTTCATATCCTCCATGGTCCTTCTAAACTTTTTGTTGATGCAGATATGGTCGATTTGGTTCTGTATGGTGTGATCCAATGAAATCCATGTAACTTTGTGTATGCGTTTATGTGATAACATGATGTTGCCTATGAAGGCGCATAGGTTTACAAATCTCTGACCATTTTCGTTCCCTCCTTCCAATCCATGTTGTCCCATCATGTCTTCATATCCGATATTTTCCATTTCAACCTTGGCAGTTAGGTCTCCCAATATGTAATGGTCATGTCCTTTGTTGGGCATTTTTCAACGACTGACTGATATTGTTTATACAAAATTAAAATAGTGATCAGTCTATCTGTGAAAGACAAATACATTTTATGAGTGTTATTATCATTGTGAAAGTTTAACATCAATAGAGGTAAAAGCATCTATTCATTTTCTGAATAATAATACTTTCAACATTGACCATGCATAAATAAAAAAAGTAATAATGTATTTATTAGATCAAATATTTATCTTTCATTATTTATTAGCATAGAATGAACTAGCGTTGCAAAAAAGATCATATTTCTTTACTTGGCGTATATATATTTTCGAGCAGGGTTTTGGAGGTTTGTGTTTTTACACGTTTGAAATCATCAGACAATCATTGTTAGACCACCATTAGAAACCTGGAAGCACTGGAAGACGGCCGTTTCTTCCTAGTATGGGACTCATCAGCAGTGCGCATCCACGACTCCTGTACCTCGCAGGACTCGAATCCGGGACCTTCGGTATTGTGCATGAACGCCTAACCATCGGACCACCGGGCCGGCATCCAACGGTGTTCATGTTTAACTCTGTTTGATCTAGGGATTTTGCGCGACCTCACCCATTTGTCTTTGGTAGTTACTGCCTACACCCGACAGGATTGAACTCCACTGGTCATGTCTTCTCACTAGAACTCTGAGAATTTCCTCACGAAGCTAGTCACTAGTGAGCACTGTTACGATATTTTGGGGCAGAGTTTTGGAGGTTTGTGTTTTTACACATTTGAAATCATTAATCAATCAAAGACAAATGGGTGAGGTCGCGCGAAATCCCTACATCAATCAGAGTTAGACATTAACACCGTTGGATGCCAGCCCAGTGGTCCGATGGTTAGGCGTTCGAGCAGGTTCGAATCCTGCGAGGTGCAGGATTCGTATGTATATTCATATGTGGATGAATCGTTTAATCACAAACAGACAAGCCAAGCATTAGCTTTCAGTGTTAAGTGAACCCATGGAATATAAAATTTTATTAGTCATCTTGAGATGGTGTAGTTTGATGCTGATGATGTTGTTCAGTAGAAGAACAATGAAAACTTCACAACCAAAATATCCAGCTCAGAGAACGAAACACCAACCACCACAAGCATTAGTAATCTACCTAATTAGTAGTAGAATATATCCTCAATTAAAATCCTTTTTGTTGCACAGGGAAATCTATCTATAACCACTAGTGATCTAAGTCATTGTGATAATTTCAACTGTTCAATACTCATTGATCACACTAGTTTCGGCCTATTTATAGATTATCAATTGTAAACAATCTAAAACGTTTGTGTACGTTTATTTTCTAGATGCCAGAAACTGCATCTTGGTTATTGTTTCTTCATTGCTAGTGCAATTAAACTTTACCAAACTTAAAGTTTGTTAAATCATCACTGAAAGTAGCTAACCATCACTCATTGTTAACTCGATTCTGACTAATCCTATTTAAGTGTAAATTCAAACATAGTATCTCCAAAGTGTATTCATGCACTGTTTACTAAACAATAACTTAGAATTTTAACTATTGAGTGAAATATTTACAGTCGGATTTTATAATTAACGTATATATATATAACCAGTACTAGATTTAATGTTGGTTGAATTCCAAAAACCAGTAATCTAACTGGAGTTCAGTTGAGTCACAAATAGTTTGAGACATCTTATATAAAATAGATTCAAATCACCTCAGAACATTCTGTTCTCTCAAGATTCTATCCGTTAAAAAGTTGAAAAAATAAACGACTGTAACCATTTATCTCATTTTCACTTTATTTATTCATTACTATGACTTTGAAATCATAAAATCAATAACCATTTACAGAAACACCCTGAAAATCATCGTGCTTTATTGATTTGTGAAGTTAAGATGTCTGTTGATTCAGTAATTGATTGACAATATGCAGTTAAACAACAAGTGGCTGCTCGTCTGATAAATGTATTGGCGTAAACTTCATATGAACACAATCAGAATGTAAAACAGCTGTTGAGTAGAAAAGAATTTCATTTTTTAAAAAAAATAGATATTTGTGTATTTATTAATCATAAACACTGGAGGGAATTCGATTCATTTAAAAAATAAACGATATGCTAACCAAAAATTACCCTCTAATCGAACTGAAATTTAACAGGATATTCAACACAGAACTTACTTATTTACTTACTTACGCTTGTTACCTCCAATGAAGCAACAAGTTTCCTCCAACAAACCGTGTCCCGGGCTTCCCTTTCCAGTTCTTTCCTGTTTTTGTTCAGTTTTCTCATGTCTTTCTCTACTTCTCGGCATAATGTGTTCTTTGGCCTTCCTTTTTTCCTTCGACTTTGAGGGTTCAATGTGAGGGGTTGTCTTGTGACGCAGTTGGGTGCTTTTCGTAATGTTTGTTCTATCCACTTCCACCGCTTCTTCCTGATTTCCTCCTCTGCTGGAATCTGGTTTGTTCTCTCCCACAGTAGGTTGTTGCTGATGGTGTCTGGCTAACGAATCCGAAGTATTTTGCGTAGACAACTGTTAATGAACACTTGTATCTTCTGGATGATGGCTTTGGTGGTTCTCCAAGTTTCCGCTCGATACAGCAGAACTGTCTTGACATTTGTATTGAAAATCCTGATTTTGGTGCTGATTGATATTTGTTTGGAGTTAGCGTTTTTTTGGCAAGTTAGTTTATAGTGGGGTTGGGGGCTCCAACTCCATGTCCAACCCCTCCTCCTTTATCCGAGTTTGTGAGCGGGAGTAGCCCCGAAGGTCATATTGGCGGAATTACAAAATTGAATAACTAAGAAATAATTGTTCTTGACTTACTACGTTGTTCATAAATTCAGAGTATGAGTAAGAAGTTTGAAGGTATGCATGTTATGTAACTGCTATTCATGATGAACAGACATTGTTCACATAATGTATGGAATTCTAGGAAATACATAGTGTTACGTTCGTCACTAGGTATGCTTGAAACTATAACGGGTTCACCTTAGTCGATAAACTAGAACGAGACAATGAACCAGCGTCCAGCTAGGCTACCTTGATCCGAAACAGCAAAAGAGAAGTCTTGATAACCTTAGAAAGTATATTCTACAAACACCCAGCAAACACAATGCAATCAAGCACACAAATCTCGTTTATTTATACATCATACAAACGTCCTTGGGACAGTTTCGAAAATAGCACACTAAAATATACAGCAGCCAATCACAGCCAAGGATTTTCCTGGTGGGAAATGAAACCTCAAGATCAACTGATCAGCCCAAGCTCGCAAACGTGAAATCCAAAATAAGGCATTTATCAAGCGAGTTCTGAGGATCTAACGTCCCCAACACATACTTTGTAATAAATTTTCATTATAAACAGCACGGTAATCCATCAATTTAGTATGCACAACCTATTGAGATAAGTTCTCTAAGACATGCTGATAACCAAAAAGTTAACCATCATAAAATGTCTGTGGTATGGAATCAAAATAATACGCCTATTGTACTACATTCTTTACATTTACATTTCGTCGATTCAGTTGCATCGTTTAACGAATTCGTCAGCCTGTTGACACAAACCACGCGCAGTACACAGAACCTTGTAACATAAGTCTAACCATGTATATTTGGATTTTCATAGTTCATATCATCCCGTTGTTTATCTGTTGGTTGAATTTTAATCATCCCTAGTAGTAGTTTTAATGAGTAGCGGTTGCCTGTACTCAGCAGCCAATTGAATAACGAGTTGTTTTTTGAAGTAAAATAAAGGTCCCAGGTTCGAATCCCGGAGTGAATATCAACCTGGATGTAGGTGCATCTAGTTAACGAGTCAGAAATAAAACGAAAGGTACATTTTGAAGTCCATCGATCCTGTATAAACTGTACTTTGAGTTTTTTTATGATAAGAATTGTCTGTTACTGTTATGCTTCTTCTGTATTCAGTCATGATTGTTTTTACCTGAGTAGGAGGACATAGTTTGTTTTGTATGTATTTAGATGAATCCATGTAATCTGTTGTGTTAGCTTATTTATGAAACATCGTATATATCATGCCAAACCAAAGCATGACACAATTCCACGAAAGTCACTGACAACTGGGCTGAGCCATGTCGGTAGGTATAGACCAGCTGGTTGGGATCCGCGAGACGAAAGTCACCAATGGTTAGAGACCTTGAATGACATGGCTCAAAGTCGCTTGCAATAATGCAGGTGCATTCATTCATTGTGTTCTCTCAAATTCTAGTCTTCGGAATTCCTCATCATCTCTATCTTTCTCTTTCTAAAGTTATCTCAGTGAATTATGCTTCTTAACTAATACCCTCGATCCCTAATATTCTCCATTACTGCTAATTCTTCTACTATAACGACCACTATGGGATTTGAACTGACAGTTGCATTTCTGTGCTAATGCGACAACTTGAACTGACATACTTACACGTACGTACAAAGTTCTACGTTGTAACTAACTGAACCATGCGTATTTATCCTGATAGAGTTTATGTGAAAAATACAAAATACTTAATAAATATCAATTCAATTAGAGATGCGCCAATGATTGTAATGAAACAATGATTGAAAAGAATACAAAACATGTGTTGCTTATTTTAAGGTCAACTTTCTTCAAGCAATAATCAATAAGATTTAATTCAATATTTGCTATAAATCAATTCTGACTATTGAATTACTAAGTTTCAGTAGTTTGTATGTACAAGAAATTGAAAAAAAACAAACAATAAAATACAATAGCCATAGGATTATCGATTACACTATGGAAGTAATTTGTCCGCTTACAGCTGCTGATCAGTATTTCTGCGACACTGATTGATCTTTTGGCTTTGTTCACATTGCTTATGAAAATGAAAATATATATAGACATTTCAACAAATAATCATATTCAAAAGATCAATATAAGCTCAATAATTTCAACTTCATACCTATATTAGTCGAGATAAGTCTTCATGAGATAACTGAGTTTATTTGTAATAAGTCATAAATGTGTTAAGATATTCATCCAATATCCTAAGAGAATTATTGGTCAATTCCTATTGGTTAATTCCTACTGGTCAATTTTATGGTCGTCCTAGCTATCAATGTCATGTACTCTAATGTTTTTTCTTATTCGACCTAAATGTATAAATACGCATTCTCTGTAACGTTTTATCGACCGGATCCCTAGCCTGGGATCCTGATCCGCTTCTGGATTCGGACCTCGTACTTTCTGGATACTTGTAGAATACAGGTTCTACTTCATATCAAGTCCTATTCTGTTATTCAATGGGAGTTGTGACAATCGGATTAGAGTAGCCTGTCGTGTCACCGGATCCACGCTCACGTTTTCCAACTAAGGTAAACTCGTAATAGTTTAAAGCATATCACATGACCTGTTTACGTGCATGCGTAACAAAATGATTAGTACATTATGAAATTAATAAAGCTCAATAATAACAAAAATATCACTGAGTAGTAAGAAATGGTTTTTACACCAAACATAGAGAATATTTGATTCTATCGATCATTATGTAAATAGAATTGATTTTCAACTAATGAAAAAAAAATGAGATTATGTATTGTTTACATTTATCGTTGCGTTAACTTGATTGGTTAGAGTAAGACAATCAAATGTAATCGGTTTATGAAGTTAATGAGTGAGTGAGTAACTTCAAATACTAGATATTAGTATACATTTAAATTGTGTAAACTAACTTCATATAGAGAAACTTGTTTGTGACCTATTTTTCGTTAAAAAGTATTTCACTTCACATCACTTCAAGTGTGTGTACCACTTATTATATTTATTTGTGTGTAGAATATATATATGAAACTATTGAAGACAATCATGATGGGAAATTTGCCTTAGTTCGTTTTCGAAAGTTCAACTCCTTGAAGTTTGAAGTGAATATTGGGTTTAGAGTTGTGCTTAGGAAATATCAGCCTTTTTTTAATAATTATGAAAGTTGTAATCGTTTGTTTTGATTTGCATTAGTTGGCCACACTGAAATAAAACTTTACTATAAAATGTAATCATCAATCAGTCATTGTTAGACCACCATTAGAAACTTGGAAGCACTGGAAGGCCGTTTCGTCCTAGTATGGGACTCCTCAGCTGTGCGCATCCACGACTCCTGCTCTTCACAGGATTTGAACCCGGGACCTTCGGCATTGTAGGCGTACGCCTTACCATCGGAACACTGGGCCGGCGTCCAACGGTGTTAATGTCTAACTCTGATTGATCTAGGGATTTTGCGCGACCTCACCCATTTGTCTTTGGTAGTTACTGCCTACACCCGACAGGGTTGAACTCTACTGGTCACTAGTTTCTAAATAATATGGTATCCAATTTTTTTATTCACGGGAAAATTTGCAAGACGCTGCGAATAATAATGAGGATTTATTATGATCACTTTCTATCAAGAATTCTTTCGTAAATTACAATTACTTATGTTTTATTCATTTATTTTTGTCAAATTCAGTCTCTTTCTTTTAGTTTACAAGTCTGTTTTAAAAACCTTTCTTAACAGTAGCTCTCTTTCCTCAGTCCACATACTTCTCACTAGTGTTGTATAACAAAATCTTGAAAAAAATCATTGTCTTTCTTAACATATTACTAACTTTATTTAGCATTCTCTTTTGCAGAAAAATACACGAATAATGTGTCACTTTAGTAAAAGATTTTAAAACCTAACTGATCTGAACTTCCAGTGATAATTAAGTTAGGAAAGTGAACCCGGTTTTGTGTTTCTCTGTACTGAATTCTATAGGGTATGTATGCTTACAATTCACTGTTTTATTTTTATGGTTCAGTTAAAATCAGATAATGAATAAAGTTTTGTTCCAGTTTTAACTTGTGTTACGATATTGATCGTAATGGGGAAACTTATTTGTGTTAAATTCGTTTATTTTTCGTTCAAACTGACATCACAAACTGTTCACGTGATTTTATATCCATATTAATCTTTGACCTCAAAGACTTATTAGGTTAGAGAAGTGAATGAACCTCAAGTTGTATGAATTGATCACCCCGAATAAAATGATTAGAAGAGATTGAGTGTATAAAGAGCTTTATTTGATGTTATCTGTTTCGTACTCTATGAAGTCGCATATATGTATATCTGGATTATCATTACAATGTTTAGTCAAACAACAAGAATACTTGAATTTCCAAATATTTAGAGGTTGACACGGACAAAAGGATTAGAAATTTCATGAAAATACATGAAAACCGATAAATATGAAATCGGATTACTTAAAGTGGTGAAACAAATTTTGAAAGGTTTCATATCTGTACTTTTATCTACAAATGTTTTGGGAGCTTAACACTAATGACAAGAGCAGAGAGATTTGCAGTTCTTGAATGTCGTAAAACAATCAAATTCATCTATTTTGATCTGGATCTGGCTAGAGAGTTTCATGAACATATTGTTCAACACAGATTTTCCCTAGATAACTCAGTAACACTCAATTAGTAATTGTTTCTGCAATTTTTCAGTTTTATTCGTCATGGGTGAATAAATGAAGCAACTCAGCTTCCTTACTGGTAGTGGATCAAAGATTAAGATTCGGTTAACGGAAGTTAATTAACTAAATTTCGAGCGCTAGTTACAATATTTTTCCGACCGTCGCTGCTACCATGTTGTTGCGGTCGGGCTTGCCTATCGTGATGACTCGATTGAGCTATATTGGCTGGAATATATATTCCTGTAGGTTTTACCAGGCAAGGCAGGTCGATTGGAGAACGATGAGACTAAAAGCAGCTACCCAAGGTCTGAGGGCGAAGTCGTGCTGTTGAATGCAGAGAGGTGTGACAGCAGTAAGGTGTTTCCCTCGGACAACCAGCATCTGCAGCGATGCTGCCTTCTCCCAACGGAAGGAAGGGGTTATAAAAAGTTGACCCCTCAAAATATCACACCTCACTTTACCTCATGGATTTCCATCTACAGCGGTACGGCCACTTGAAGAGCGGATCTAATAGTTTAAAAGCTTCCAATAAAACGGCTGTGAGTGACCGGCCTCAAGAAGTTTTCCGTTTGGCTCTATAGTCACTATTCTGGGTCTCTATGACCGACACTAATCTCCCTTCTATTTCGGGCTACTCAAAAACACCCTATCACAGTGCGGGCAAGTAGGAAGTGACATCCACCTTCATACTCGTAAACGCACACGAAACCAAACTGGTCGCAATCGAATCCTTCCTACACCACCAAAAATCTCTCTTATTTCTATGACTCACTCTTCCCACATTTTTTATCACCTCGCACCGCTGATGCAAACTATTCGGGCTCACGAAACACTATTCAAGGTCTCCTGAAACCCCATTCTGAACTACATGTTGGAGCTTTGATTGTCCAAACCTTGTATTAAATAGGGCAACAGGTTTCGTCAGCTAGAACTCTGAAATTCCGGGCCAACAATGTACGCTGCGTCTTCGAAATGCTCTTACAGGGTCCAAGTACAATCAATAATTCGATTTCCTCTACCCAGATACAAAATGTACTCGGTTCACGCTTCGTGTATTTGGGAGCACTGCTGTTGCTTACCGTGGCCTCATTGGTGTAGGTCTCGTATTAAACCCTAAGCCAGAACTAGGTCTCTTAGAGTGGACCCCTGTAAGTAGTCGCTTGTACGCTGTTCGCTTAAACGGGACGGTAAGGTCTCGGAAAGTTAGGGAATAGAGTATTCCGATCACATAGCTTTAGATTGTGAAGTCGTTGAGGAAATGCATAGCCTCCTGAACCCCTTAGACTTAGTACAATTTACCGAAGTTTTTCTCCTAAATTCTCAGCCACCATCGGTTAAAACGTCCTTCCTGATCCGAGCTAGGCACGCAAAACTGTGGTCAGTAGCATTATCTGCCAGGATATCAAAAGAAAACGGGTAGCAATCAATTTGGTGTATTACGGAATGCCCGAGCAGTTTATTCGTAGCTTAGGATGAGGCTCACACACGTCATTTACAACAATGGCAATGGAAGTCATGTGGGATGCGTCTTCACACCACCATAACAATTAGCATTTGCCGGCTGCCTTGTCCGTAACATTTCTCGAATATCAGATCTCCGTGCCCGAGAGCTGTGAACGACTTACAATATGGAAAAATCCCCTCAGTTCTCATTTATATACTGTACATGTGACATAAACAACTTCCATACTCCACTGAGGTCTGCTCCTGAATGAATCCTCAGATTGTGAGTGCACGAACACAAGGAGCCAGGGCAAAAGAAATTCTTTCATCTCAACGAGGATGAGGTGGAGCAATCACATCGGAATTGTTTTCAACTCATTTTAAATCATACGCAGCGCCTCACCGGGAAATTCACAGTGTTTTTATACTCTCTCCTAAAAAGTGTAAGCTTATCAATTTTTATACTCGAATGCGATTAAGAGTTAACTTTACTCGGTAAACGTGTGCGAGACAAATTATCCAGTAACACTGTAGGCAATTCTGATTCGATGGTCTCCTGCCCTGCTATCTATATAAAAAGTATTGATAAGGTGTAGAGCGTGTATTCTACAAGCACCCAGTAAATATGAGGTTGAAAACCACACAAATCGAGTTTATTTATACATGATAGAAAAGTCGTCGTGGGAGACACAAAAGCGGCGTGCTGAAATAGTACATCAACCAATGACAGTCAAGGATTTTTCGAGTGGGAAATGTGATCTCAGGGTCGACTGAGCGCCTTATGCGCGAAAACACAAAACCAAGTTCTGTGGATCTAACGCCCCCAAGAAAACTAGACATAAATCTCTTAACCTGATTGGATAAACGGAAACCGGAGTGGGTAATAAGGTTTAAGAAACCTTACACGGAATGATTTCAACAAATGATAATGTTCTTGCTGAGTTGCATGAGAAAAAATAGTGATTTGGTGACACTACCTAGACACCATTACATAAGTGTTCTACTAGTACATCGCCACGTTACTCTATCGAGGCAATTCCCGAAAAAGTGCACATCAGAAAGTAAACACTCGGGTGCACTCTAACTTTTCTCTTCAAGAGTAGTTTCAGATGAAACCGTCTCTCGACCAAAATGAAATCAGCCCTCTCAGTGAGTATCTTCGAGAAGGGGCCGAAGTAACCACAGCACTCGCAATGAATAACTCTATGAAGAGTGATCAACATGTATTCATGTAGAGATCATCATCTCACTTTTGGATCACCTCTACTTGATGCTAGTTGTCATTGTTGTAATTTCCTCAGATAATCAACCTGTTCTATCTCGCTTATTATTTCTATCTCCACTTACTTACCCACACTATTATTATCTAGCACAATCAACACTACCATTTAATTGATTTACAAAATTATTTACATAGTTCTGCGATTTTCCACTTCTGATTAGCTTTACAATTTCCTTATTATTCTCCATATTGCAAATAACTGGTCTCCAGCCTGGTAACGTGATAGTCGCTTGTATCCAGAAGCCCTACTACACTGAGACAAACTCACTCGCTCAAATCACGGGACATACAAATCCACAAATAACTACCAACTGACTAGAATTACTGCAGTTGAGTGGAAAGACTATCATCCATTTAACATTACCAAATACCTGGAACTGTGCTGAAAAAACAAGAGGGGAGTACGAAGAAATAAACTGATTTGGCTTGTGAAAAACTGACTGGATATTGGAAGTTGAACATTATCCTCTTGTGTAACTTTTTAAAACAGACTCACAGTAATCGGTACCAGTTGGTCGATTCGTTGATGTAAGCTTGTGTAGATATTGCATATTCAGTCCAGATGATGTTTGCACCGTAGCAATTTTCTAATCACTATGTATTTTATATTACAAGTCGAACAAGGAAAAATGTGTTGGTGTAGATAAACGAGCCTTGTGTAAACTGAATTAGCAGGATGACACATAAGACTGTTTTGTGAATAACCGCTCACTTTTGCTTTTAAGACCACAACACTCAATTTTCTAAAGATTATACTGTATTCGCTACTGCTACATGTTGTCTCTTATTTGTGAAGTCCCTGATTGACGTCGTTTGCTGTGGTCCTACTTTTTTCGGCTTATCAGTAAATGCCGATGTCACGTGTTACAAGTGGTTATTTCTACGGTAAAACTCGACCAAAACTAAGGCGAACTGCCCGTAATTCCAACCTAGGCAAGACTAGTACAACCCCTCGAAAATCACTATTACTAGAAACTACGTCAGATTACTCGGCCCGCGTCCGACGCTACGGTTCGATGGGTCAGCAACAGCTGTAGAACTTTTAAGACTTTCCCGTCAGAAATATTCTATGGTCTCTATACAACCGCTATTCGATGTTCCCCAGATCAAACAGACAATCTCCCAGCACCCATAAGTCTAAGTGTCTACTCTTCACATCCCCTGTATCTACGGGTGGCACTTGGAAATATTTCCCGAAATGACCAGGTACCAGTCCTTTTTTTAAGACTCGCAAGTGTATCAGCTCTTCTCGCCTATTAACGTCCAGACGAGGAATTGACTGGACCGTTTCTAGAAGTGGAATTTATCAATAGGGTTCTCACTCGCCTGTTAGTTACATCATAGAAATTGGATAGTAACTTGCTAAGTTTCCTCAAGTAAAAAGAAAAACTCGCCCAAAATCTTCCAATTGTGAGTCAATGAGTTACTCGCTGCTAACCCACTGGCCTTTGATTTCTTAGCTGTACTATCTGTTCAGGACGGATGATCTAAGTGTTCTCCAGTCGGTACACACCTATTTTTCAAATGGGATAATCTGATGTAGTTCCTATTAGTGGTGTTTCCCAACACTTTTGATATTAGTTTGGTACTTGGTTTAGAACCCTCTGAACGACGAGTAACATTCGATGACTTATTATTTTCCCATTTTCGTCATAATGATAAAACTACAGCATGCTGGCAAGGAACAGTTTTCATGACCTTGTGTCACACATAGAATGTGACTGTACCCTTTGGCTTAAAGCAAGTCGAGTTTACGATTTACTTGTTGAGAGTGAACTACTTAAACTACTAAACTAAAGCTTCAATTTGTATAGAAAAGGCAGAAGCTTGTTAATCCTTTCGGGTGATCCCATTTCGGAGTCATATTTTGTCTCAAAACCTCCAGATTAACTTAAGTCTGTCTCAGCTGTTAAAATTACTGTCAGGAGTTAATTATTATCATTTATATATTCACCAAGTTATAGTACGAGTCTCGTGGTATTGACACAAACACATATTACATACATGAATTATTTGATAGCCACCAGCCTAACTTTAACTACTACCTTGACGTGATGGTCGGACGTGGTCATCTAACCGAGTTATATTGACGAGCATAATTTGCTTTAGGTCATACCATGCCAGGCGGGCCGATTGCAGAACGGTAAGGTTAAAAGCAGCAATCTAAGGTCTGAGGGCGAGGTCGTATGGTGACTGTAGAGGAAAAGGTCGACCTTAAAAACATCTTGCTCCATGAATTTCACTTCGAGTACAGAACTAACACTTTCAAATTTTCCCACGAAATGGTCGTGTGCGACCGGCCTCAAACAGTTGCTTCTTGAACTCTGCGGTCACGCTCACAGGTCACTAAAACCAATGATAACTCAACTCTCTTTTCTGGTCCCTAAAAAATACCCTTCCACGATGTTTTCAACCAGGGAGTGACAACCGCCCTCATACACCTAACAGCACACAAAGTTGCCACCAAACATCCTGAGTTTGGAGAAGTTGTTTTGACTGTTCAGTTCCATATATTTGCATGGAATATACGGCATACACCATTCATAACTAGCATCATTTGGTGTCTAATTATAGGGTACTCGTGCAATATTTCTTATCATTTCGAGGCAGTTTTTTCCATAAACTTGGAGTTTTTTTTCCAATTACGTGTAAAGAGTAAACGAATTCAATTTAACCCAGTCTAGTTCTAATTTAAACTATGAATTTTATTTCTGTGAAAGCCGTTACATTTAACATAATTAACTTCTATCGAGTCCTGGTAGCTCCAAAAGTTTGAAGGTAAATCTGATTTTCAAAGACAGTTATTATCTCGCTATACTGTACTACGTGGTTATTGAATTCATAACTCTAATGTAGTTTCTAAATGGATTTGACTGCCTTTCATCTTCTCGATTTACTTTCTGATAAATACTTAATTTTTTAAGGTTCCCTGTACGGCAATTAAATTGCACAAAGAATGCCGTTCAATAAAAATAAAGTACAGGTTATGCCCTCAATATAATTTTACGTGGTCGATTTTTTCGAAATAGTTTTTCTGCTGCTGGATCTCTTCAGCTGACTGATTGCTCCATAACGAGGAGCTCTGTTGAGTTTTTGTGCAGTTACTTACTGAAGATGGTGTAAGAGATATTTTGTTCATTAATATTTGGTTGCCGTTCCAATCGCAACAAATGTAAGGTTTCTATAGATGTTTTGCTTCCCCGGAGGCAGACGACTGTTGTGTTATTAAAAAGAATTCTTTATATAGATAACATTTTGCTAACAGTTATTTTTTGTCTCCCTATAGTTTTTTACATTAGTTTGCTGATCTCTGATGGTCATTAGATTCGTGTCCTAGACAATATTATACCAATACTACTTCATTCTATAAATCTGGTTTACTGAATAAAAGTCATCGAAAAGGAATTTTGATATGTCTAACCCAACCAAACACGACGCTGTATTCTTAACCAGGGAAGAAGCTCGTTCAACCTTACGCTTAGAAGACTACTACGATATTGATAATGAATTTTCAAAGCCTGGATTTCGAACTAGAAATGGCCAGTTCAATTGGCATTGCTCTTGTGTCAGTTCATACATATCTAGTCCTTGTGGACACTTCTTTCGAAATTTTATGCAGAATATTGACAAAGTTTTGAAAAATGATGATGCTTTCGAAAAACAAGGAAATCGAAATTTATTCCTTCAACTTCATTCTCAACTACTAGGATGTTTAAAATCTTATCCAGTATATTATAAATCATTTATGGATGAGTATGCTTCACCATTAGATAGTTTAATAAATGATGTAAAATAAAGTAATTTAAAAAAACTTGATTATTTCTTTTTGTAATTTGAATTACATTTTGAAACAATGAGTTTTTACTTTTTGGTAGTTATTGACTTCTAAATGCAATCTGAAGAAAGATGCGGATTTTTTATGAAGGAAAAAAAGCGACATTGTCGTCAACTTCGTGTCAAGGGTTCAGATTATTGTTTTAATCATATCAGCGTTAGTGTTTGATGTTTTGTCTAATTATTGTTATTTAGGAAACATCTTTAGATAAAGTGGCTTGTCCATTGGATCCAACACAGTAAGCTCTTTTTATCTTCAAACCCATATCACTCTGCAGTTTCGTCAGTCGTTTGAATCTTGAACAACACTTGAAAAAGTGTAACGTGAAGCGTAAAGTTAAGGCTGTAAGCTGTTGTTTAATCATGTTGAATGATTTTAGGTATATGATGTAACTGGAATCAATTCAGCTAGCTTAGGTACTAATAAACTTGTTCCAAAGATCTCGCTAGCTAGTGCCTCTGCAGTTACGGTGTTACGTTTGATAGCACGTTTAGAAGAATTAAATACAGGTCAGATATGATTTTCTGTTGTATGTTTAGCGTTTGTTTCGTTTTTCATTTTATTCAACTGTAAGATTGTAAAATTGTTCCATGTTTTTGAAGCGATATCCGGATTAATTTCCTCGTGGATACGGTCAAATATTCATTCTTTATCGGGTTCTGAAACATAGATATACCTTTCTATTCTCGACTTCGTTTGGTTTTCTTAACTTGAAGGCAGAATCCATCGACTGACTTTGAATAAATCGTTTGGAAGTTCTTTACTCGAACATGTTAAGTTAGAGCTTATGGTTATTTGTCATCAGAGTTAGTGACACCAAATAATACTTCTTTTTAACTTGGTTATTGGAATTGAGGCCTTCATTTGTATTCCTAGGGATTTCCTACCCCTAACAGGAGGTTCTTTTATCGACTTAAAATACTCATATGACAGTTATAATCAATAAAGGTACTCATGTAGCAGTCCTGTGAGTAACAATCCAAGCACATTTTGGATGCGTTTCTCTCTCTCTCTAGATGTAAATGCTTCTTCAGGACTATCCTACACAGTTGCCTAGATCGACCATAGCGGGTGAAGTAATGGAGGTCGTTAACCACTTCACATGTCTTGAAAATCTGATCAATTGATATCTGATGGAATCAGTACGGAATCGAAAAGGTTAGTCGACTCTTACCAAATTATATCACTTGTGGTGCAGACCAGATATCCGTCTTCCAACTGAAGAATGAGTATGTTGCATGGAAATCCGATCTCTATTACTCTACAGTTGTAACATATGTATGAAAGTAGAAGGAATTAATAGGCTCTAGGGTTTCTGTCTTAAGTGCCTTTGAAGCATTGATCATGTCCTGTTGAACAACTGAGTGAGACATATGAAGGCTAGGCATAGATTATGAAGCGATGCTGACAGATCGGTGTAGACGGTTGCGATAAGTACTTTCTATACTCAGCCACACATACATGGACGCACATTGTTAGCCGATATAAGAGTAAACTTGAAGAATGGAATGAGTAATAGACCTAAAATGCAGCATCAGTCCACGGATTTATTGACTATCAGCCTGATATATGTTGGTACGCTCAGACTACATGATCGGGGTTGTTGAGTGTGTTGTTTCAGAGTGCTCAGGATCCGTTTCGATTGTGCAAATTTATTCATTATTTCTCTATCCCTGGGTCTGGAGTTTCAGAATACGGTTTATTTTAAGAATTCTCTCTAAAATCATTCTTTATGTTTGGTCTTTTCCGATTGTCACATCACTGCTTTAGTATATATCTTGACAGTTTCATTTCACCATTCTGTTGGGATGTAGCAACCTGGGAGTATGCAAGTTTATCCCGTGCAATTAAAGTGGCTATCTTAAAATTAAAAACATAATGCTTTAACCTCCCCATGCTAATCAGTTTACTAGAAAATAGTTAAAATTACGTCCAGTTTATTACTAGTCTAGTGAAAATACATTTGGTTGGTCGATTATCATCTGTTGTGGTCTTATTGATAGAGCATTTGAAACTCATTTCTGAAAAGAATAGGAATCACTTATCTCCTAACCTTTTGAAGCCGTCGAGTAGTTATTATTGTATTAGCTGTAATTTTTTAAAACTTTTCCAACTACTACAAATAATAGCTGCTTCATCTGTAGGATAGTTAGCGAATAACTTCGGTCTCAGTTGGCTAGTGTGGGGGCGCACGTTTTGGTAAAACCTACCTCACTATTTATATCTCTGTCTTAGTTTGTGAACTCGTAATTACGCCTATTACCCCCGGTGGAGCATAGGCTGCCAACCAGCCTTCTCCAACCTACTTTGTGCTAGGCCTTTCTTTTTGTTCTGTCCAATTGTTGTTGATTCCTCTCATGTCTGTCTCCATTTCTCGGTGTAATCTGCTCATTGGCCTTGAGGGTCCCAAGTTTGGGCTTGTCTTGCGGCGCAGTTTGGTGCTTTCCTCTTCCACTTCCAGCGTTTCTTCCTCTGCTGGAGTCTGGTTTGTTCTCTCCCACAGTAGGTTGTTGCTGATGGTGTTTGGCCAAAGAACCCGAATTATTTTGCGTAGAAAACTGTTGATAAACACTTGTATCTTGTGGATGATGACTTTGGTAGTTCTCCACGTTTCCGTCCCATTCAGTAAAACTATCATGACATTTGTATTGGAAATTACGACTTTGGTGTTGGTTGATAGTTGCTTTGATTTCGAATCTTTCTGCAGTTGAAGAAATGCTGCCCTTGCTCTGCCAATCTGTGTCTTCACATCTACACCACTTCCAACTTACTCATCAATGATGCTTCCCAGATATGTAAAGGTTTTTACATCTGTCAAAGCGTCTCCATCAAGTGTGATTTGGTTGGTGCATGTTGTGTTGTATCGGAGAATCGATACAACTCACCGTACCGTATTTCCAAATCTTGTAAAACCTATTTTAGCATATATCATTGTACGACTGATATAATAGACTAATTTCAGTATTGATGACTAAATGATTAAGCTTATATGGAATAAATAGAACATGGATATCAGTGAAATCTAGGTAACGCGTTTTGCTCCTATTTGGGACTCGTCAGTTGGATGCGCCTGCATCTTTGAGTTGATGTTCAATCTGAGACTCGAATCCAACAGTGTTAGCTTCAATCATTACTGCTTTATCCACTTACCTACTGAGCCACTCAATTGTATCACGGGTAAGAGATGTAATGCAAACCGAGACTGGTCAAAATATCAACAAGCATTTAAATTGTAATAAATCGATAAGGTTTTATGGGGGGATTGCTTACGCTATTTAATTTATGCGACAGGTAGTGAAGTGCTGTTTGGAAGTAGTAATGTTCCATACATCGAGTATATAAGGAAAGAGAACAATCATACAAGCCATTCTAGGTAATGAGAATTTCGTGTTATATTTTCGTTCCCTAAACTATGGTTTAAATAGTTTGTATTTTTCATGATAATTTGTAAGTGGAAAAAGTTGATTAGGACTAACGTCGAAAATCCAACCAGGTTGGGTAAGTATGATTTCTCCGGATTTACTGCAATGTGTTGCAAATGAATGGCGCACTGTATTTGGTATAAGGTTAGTTACTGACCATCGATTATTTAAAGGTGATTTCATGATAGTGATTAGTGAATAATTCCCAACTTTTAAAAAACCTTTTTGCCCATGAACATTGAAGTGTACCACATCTTACCAACTTTCGTCATCTATAGCGTAGGCGAGTTTCCAGACTTATCAAGGAAATTGGTATTGGAATTCCGACTGTTCGTGAAATTATCTTGGAGAAAGATGGGGTTGCTCGCATACCCGCGGACCACCGAGTAAAGAATGCTGTTGTTAGGAAAGGTGTTACTAGATAAGGATGGCAAATCAATAGGTAGAGTAGTGAATCTTCATCAGTCAAGGTGATCGGGACTGACTGCTTCAAAGAGAGATGTTTTGTGATGTAGGAGTAGGTTGAAAGAAAGCTAGGGGTGGTCAGACCAAAACATGGCACAAACCCATGAAATCGTTGTCCGCTTGACTGACCCATGTAGTAGATGTAGTCTCCTAGGTTGGAATCCGCGAGACGATAGCAACCGACAGTTACAGACTCGTCTGTAATGGCGCATATTTATCCATTATTCATCTCCCAAATTCTAATCTGAAGTCCTCATGTCCTGTTTTCTCGTTTTAAATTTATTTCACTGTATTATACTTCTTGAATACTATCTTCGACCCCTTATCTTTTTCACTATCAACAACACTGCTACAACCTCTACTATTATATGATTTAAATTGACATTTCCAACTCTATGTGGTAATATGGTATGGTAACTTAAACTGATGTACGTACGTACTTACGAAGTTCTACGTTGTAGCTGACTGACTTCTTTTCTTTCCTATATTGCCTACGCGTTTTATTTTACATCTTGAAACAAGACTAGTATGCAAGTTTTGTAACTTTGACTAATTGCTAATTCCTACATTTCATTACTACTGAATGAGACTACTATTCCGACGCAAGGAAGAAAGTAAGATTGTAGAAATTGGCTGATTTATTTTTATTAGTCTCTAATTAACCGAAATCCGTAATAATAAATTTCAGTGAATTCAACTAATAGTTAACTCACAATCTAATAGTGTATGTGTATGTAATTTGAAAAATCATATTAAAATTAAGTTAACTGAGAAATATTGATTCCTTTGAATTATATTTATATTTGTTTACTTCTTAACAAAACCCAATACATAGATTTTGCATGCAGGAACAAATTTGTATTCCCATATCTATTCTAATCAGACTGAGACTACTTTAGATACTTTTGCTTGAGATAAGTCGAAATTTTCGTGTACTATTAATCAGATCAACGCTTGTGACCAAAACAGGTTTCCAACATGATTTTATTCATCAGTCAATCGGTCAGTTACAACGTAGAACTTCATACGTACGTACATCAGTTCAGGTTGTCGTACCGCATCAGCATACAGACGCAACTGTCAGTTGAAATCCAGTAGTGGTAGAGATAGTAGGAGTATTAGCAGTAATGGAGATCAGGGTTCCAAGATATGATTCGTGAAGTATAATTCAGTTTGATTAAGTTAGAAAGAGAAAGATAGAGATGATGAAGAATTCAGAAGGTTAGAATTTGAGAGAACACAAAGAGTGGATACACCTGCACCATTGCAAACGATTTTGAGCCATGTCGTTCAAGGTCTCTAACCATTGGTGACTTTCTGACTTTATTCATAGGTTTTAGGAGATTTAAAATGTGGTTCTCTCTAACATACGTCATAATGTTTTACTACTTATAACAATATCCGAGCTGTTAGTACAACTAACTGATCACTAAAATGTTGACTTCAACCTTTTTAGTATTTGACTTTGCAGCACCATGGCGTAGGTGATTAGTATTACTAACCTTTACATAGAAAGTCTGACTTAAGTCCAAATACTGAAACGCCTGCTTGTAAAGAGTAATAATTACGTTAATTCACCTAATTTGTGGTTAATTAAAACTTTACTTATTAGGTGTCGAGTTACAAGTAGTATGTGAATGTTAAACATAATCATTTCAACAGTACTTAATAGTAAACTGTTCCACAATATAGTTCAGCAGTTAGTAATCATAGGCATAATCCATGGAAATCCTATAATAAGTTACTATCAGTTTACAATGTAATCATACGGAAATCTTTTTCTATCTAGTTAGTTTTTTTTTGAGTTTAGCAAGTTGTTCCCATTTGATTTCAAACATAGTTTGACAACTTGAATATCAAAAAAAATGTACGACTACTTTTTTACATTACTATTACTTTTTCTCAATTTATAGAGTTGAACCTTATTGATCAAATAGAAAATCTGTCAACCGGTGATATTCATCCTCTTATTTCATTCACCATAAATAATCATCGTCATTGGTGTACAAATGGATTCCCTGGATTGAATGAAATCCCAGTTCTTCTACAGTCATCATTGAATATTAATGAAGATAAAGGTAGTTTTAATAGACTACTAATAAAATGACTTCATTATGTTACTATATCTATTGAAATTGGTTTCAAACTAAACAAATAAATATTCAGTGATTGAAGTCAGTCGACAAGAAACCTAGGTCTCTTGCTAATTGGCATACTTTGGCAAGGTGTAGTACCTGTAATCTTGAGTGAGCTGGTTTCGCTTAGTTCATTCAACCTCAATCATCCAGCTTCTCTAGTCTAAGACGTTTGCATCGAGTTACTCTATTAGTAGATATCCTGCTGCACAGTTAGTATATATGCAATTGATTGATCACTTATTAGTGACCAATGTCATGCTTTTATCTAATCCTTTAAGTGGTAATCAAGTTGCACTGTGGTCACTAGTCTAAAGAACCTGAAATATTCTCTGAAATATTTCATTAGTGTAACGTCTTGGGCATTGAACCTGGGTAATGTAAGTTCGAGTCCATTAAAGCAACACTAGCTCACTTAAGATTACAGGTATACCTTTCTGACAGGTGCCAAATAGTCCGCAACTTAGGTCCAAGATTTCCTATCGACAACCGCTTTACATCTCAACTTGGTGTACTCAGTGCTGAGTTACTTGGATCTAAAATCATAAAAACGAGAAGAATGAATACACAGTTTATGGTATTAAATATATTGGTTGTAATTGGTCAGTAATTCTATTTTGAAAGTCATACAAAACAGGACGTTAGTAGGTTAAGTGTTAATACTATAGCAAATTATGTGGATATATAAGCGCACGATCGCATTATCCTTTAGATGAAACAACAATCATTTTCATTTGTGAATTATTTCGGACGCATTTGATTTGTTCATTTCATATTTTATTATCTACGATATATTCGGTGATAGCACTCGTAAACTGGTAATTTTTCCCTTCCGTTAGTCTTTTCATTTAATTGCTATTGTCAGTACATGTAAACTCACAAATCCATTTAGACCTTAGACAGTTATTAATCCATAGTTGAAATCATGAACTGATCTTGTCTGGATCATCATTAGAAACCTGGATGCACTGCTTGATCGTCTCGTCTTAGTATAGGACTGTTCATCAGTGTGCATCCACGATCACACATAGAGGAATAGGACCCAGGACTTGTGGTCCTGCGTATGAACACTTAAGCTCTAGATCACTGAGTGTGCATCCAGTGTCGTTAATGTCTAACTTCAAACAATCTATGATCTTACACAACCTTCATTAACGCCATTGGATGCCAACCCAGTGGTATAAAGCTCAAGTGTTTGCGCGCGAGAACATTGTTCCTGGGTTCGATTTCTTCATTCAGAGTCGTAGATGCACACTGCTGAAAAGTCCTGTACTGGGACGAAACGACCGTCCAGTGCTTCCAGGCTTTTAATGGTAATCTAGCTAAGATCAGTTCGTGATTTCAACTATGACTATAATCCATATTTAACTGGTTTAAAAAGCATTCGTTGTTATATCCTGAAATCAACTGAGTTACAGGGAAGCTAACAAATGTCACTATTTGACACCTTAACCAATAGTAGATGATTATCGTAAATGTCTAATGTTCCCACTTTAATTTTCATTGTAACTACTGTACAATTTATTCGGTCCGATCATTTTATGATATCATAATCTTTTATATGATCTAAAAATATGTCATTGTGATCTATGCACACGTTATTACAATGATTGTACTACTGACTTTCATATATTTTATGTGAGTACATTTAGTTCAGAATTCTATTCCACTTAAAATGGAGTTAATTAAGTTTCTAGATTTCATACAACGCAAACTGATATAAGTTGAGGTACCGTTGAAAAGTAGGAAATACTGAACAACTATCTTGTTCTAGTATGTTATTTCTGGATAGTTTACACACACGATTAGTTAGCTCACTAGTAACCCACTTCAACATTCCCAAAGTTCTAATAAGAAGTCGTAACTGGTGGATTACAGACATGTTGGGGGTAAAGCAATTTACATCGATTGTAATCTTTAATTTTCATGCTACATTGTACCCCACTAGACGTCAATCCAGTGATTATTATTTTTAAGCGTTTGCTGCGATAACTGAAGATTCTCCGGGTTCAATCCCTAGTCTAATCATGTGTGTTCACTACTGAAGAGTTACATACCATGATGAAACAGCTGTCCGGGAACCCTTTGATTACTATTAGCTCAACGAATGAGATCAAGCTGTTGTGAATACAAGCTATAAATTAAAAGGTTTCCTCGAAATTACTGCAACTTATCTAAGCTTGATTAACATTTATTCGCCAAATACGACATGTTGTTTCACATTAAACAAGAAAAAATATTAGGGTAATATACTTTTTCTTCCATTTTTAAGTTGGTCAAGATACAAATATTTCAGATGATAACTTCTCAGTAAATACAGAACATGTGGTCCGTGGATCAATGCGTCATATTTATCAGAATGGGCGTTTGATTCGAGTTTTAGAAAAACAAAATCTTCTTACTACTGGTAGTTTATATCTTGAATTTGGTGCTGGTCGTGCTGGATTATCTCATTGGATTAACAATTGTTTAGCATCTTCTGAATTGGGCTCTCGTTGCTATGATCGGTTTCCAGGTATATGGCCAGTAAAAGCACCTGAAACGAATTTTGCAGTTATAGAACTCAATTCCGTTCGTGATAAGGTTCGTTGTGGTGAAAAAGCGTAATGATACATTTGACAAAGTTGTTTTAAAGTTACTATGTACTAAGTTATTTTTTTGGTAAAATTACAATTTTTAATGCTTGATTTAGATAATATGTCCTATGTTAGCCTGGGTAATCTTTGGAGCTGTTGTGATAATAATCTGGTTTTCAGAGGTCGGACTTAAAACGCATCGGTGATTTAACCTCTCAGTGTTGAGGACACTAGACAGCTCTCTGTTTTTGATAATCGTTGTTTCTGAAGGTTGCTAACACTCAACGGTAGCACCATATTAGTGTTACAGATGTTAGGCAACATATATTCGAGCACAGTAACAATAAACCTATCAGTATCACTATATCGAAACACCGGCTTCAATCGCTTGGACGTATACAACAGATGTCGTCACAACACAATCCACATTATACATTATTCACAAACGCTTAAACTGGTTGGAAAGGCGAAGAAGTGACATGATGCAGTAGTATGAAAAAAGTTGTGTATAACTGACGTATATCGGGCCTTCACAACTCGCTGCCTGTGATCCCAGAAATAATGCAACCTAAAATATGTTATCCGACATGACTCAAAATAGAAACCAGTGATGGTCTTACTGTAATTTTCTTAAAGATATTGAAAGGAACTGTTGTTTTACTCAAAGGGTTCTTTCTGGTTACACTTCCCTTTTATTCACTTTTTACCATTCATATGTTTTTGATTATATATTCACTTTCCTTCCTCTATCTTTTCACAATCTCATTTTCCTTTTAAGTGGTGCATATTTATTTTGTGGTCCATTTGTAGTATGAATTATGTGTTTAAATAATACAACTAATAAAATATACATCACTACCAGTTAATTTCATTTCAATGGTCATCCTTATTTTGTACAGATATGGATTACTTAAAGTAATCATAAGTAGGTACTACGTAAAATTCACTTATTTCTCAACAAATCAAATATCATGATAATCCAATCTGAATGTAAGCCAAGTCCGGAACATCAACTATCTCAAATTTTCTATATACCCCAGTACAAGTTAACTTGATCCACATAATAAGCTTATTGGTTTACATTAGTTATAATCGAATAGTTTAATATGAAAGCTCTAATTTTATACGAAATCATATTTAATCTACTTTCGTCCTGTATAAATTGTTACTTTATATCAAAATTATGAATCAATCCTTGTTAGATCACCATTAGAAACCTGGAAGCACTGAACGGCCGTTTCATCCTAGTATTGGGCTATTCAGCAATGCACATCCACGAACTCCGGCTCAGTACTCTAGAGGTTAAGCGCTCGCGCGCAAGACCGAAGGTACTGAGTTCGATTCCCATGAGCGGAGTGTTAGGACATTCATCTAATATCCTAAAAGAATTATTGGTCAATTCCTATTGGTTAATTCCTACTGGTCAATTTTATGGTCGTCCTAGATATCAATGTCACATGCTCCAATGTTGTTTCTTATTGATTGTCCTGACTATCAATGTCACTTCAAATGTTGCTTCCTATTGGTCGTCTTAACTGTCAATGTCACAGACTTCGATGCTGTTTCCTATTCGACCAAAATGTATAAATACGCATTATCTGTAACGTTTTATGACCAGGACTAGGACTAGGACCCGGTCCCGGATCCCTAGTCCGGGACTCTTATCTTCTTCTGGATTCGGACCTCGTGCTTTCTGGATGCTTTTAGAATACAGGTTCTACTTCATATCAAGTCTTCTTATTTTTACTAAAAATAGGGGTTGGGATAATCGGATTTGAGTAGCATGTCGTGTCGCCGGATCCTTGATCCTCGCTCTCGTTTTTCTGACTAGGTAAACTCGCAATAGTTCAAGCATATCAAAATGACGTGTGTACGTGCAGGCGTAACACGGGTTCGTGGATTCGCACTGTTGATGAGTCCCCTACTAGGACAAAACGGCTATCCAGTGCTTTCAATTTTCTAATGGCAGTCTAACAATAACTGATTCACGATTTTAATGTTAAACAACCATCTCTATAGCTCTGTAATGATAAATTTTTATTGATTCGCATAAGTACTCTGAGTAAAATATTTTGAATACGATCCCATTTAAAATGTTTTTCTTTCATATGTTCTGTAGATGGATAAACGTCAACGTGATGAAGGAAATTTTACACGTATTAGAATAGACATAGCAAATTTGGATCTTAGTAAGTGTTTTTTTTAATTATGACTAGTGAAATTTCTGTTCCGATTCATTTTTTCACTTGAGTAGTAGTACTTGAACTTCTGCGATGTTCAACTTGATGGACTAGAAAATCTGTCGGAATAAAACCAGAACAACATTTGGTCAATTTAAAATCAAACGTAATATTTAAGTTGCTAGAATGTTGTGCTCTAAGTCAGTTTGAATCTCTTTAAATGCCTACTGTTGATTTGGAAAGAAATATTACACAGAGATTACAAGGCTATTTGAAGATATACCTCAAAATCTAAAGGACTCATATATGACTCATATATGTCCTAGAAGTACAAGAGAAAAGGGAGAAGACAGGATCAGTCTAATCACACGACCAGATAACTAGATATTTAAACTTGATTTTCCAAACGACCATAACCGACACATTTTCGGCTCTTCCTAGAAGTTTCGTCATTGGGACTTAATCTTTTGTGATCGACATTGATATATGGATCACTTGAAGACTGGTGTTGAATTTGAGGATTTATCTACCCCAACAAGAACTGTTGAATAGTTTTATTAACGTGCACCAAGTGATTACATTCACGAGCGAAATGATAAACAAAACAGTATAGCTTTCCTTGATGCCCTGATTTCTAGCAAGATAGACGGTACCATAAGAATAAATGTATTTAGAAAAAATACATTGATAGAGGGGCTCCTCAGCAGTGTATAACCATGACCCTGCATTCTTGTATCCAGCTCAAGCCTTTTTGTCAAATAGCCTAATGGTTAAATGTTCACATGCCAGACTGAGAGTCCTGAATTCGATTCTCGAATGTGAAATCATGGATGGGCTATGCCGAGGACTCCTAATACTAGGATCTGATCGTCTTTGTTTTTAATGACAGTTTTTAACCAGCTCGTAATGTATAAACTATGGAAATTTAGAATGTGTTTTTTTTAGAAAGTAATTAATATACGCTTACTCAGTGATAGCGGTTGTATTACAACTGGGTTGTTTCTGTCATCATCTTACATGAAATATACCCTTAAGAATTTATGTTTTTTTTACATGAATTACTATTTTTAAACAAATAACAAGCAATAAATTAGGTTAATGCACTACTACTACTACTACTACTATAAAGCCGGTTGCAGACTTTGAAGTGTATACTTTTTAATAATTTTCCAGCTCGTGTTCCATTGATACAAGAGAATAAAAGACCATTAATTGCTGTTGCTAAACATTTATGCGGTGATGCGACAGGTGAGTGTATAATTTTGTCAATGTAACTTTCAAATTTTGCTAGAAATACAATTTATTATCGATGTATGATTGGTTTAAAATTCATTGTAAAGTGATTCATTTGTTGTTGTAGTTATCTAATTAACTAGTTCCTATGTTTCCCGTGAATTCATTGACAAGTCGGTTGAGTCATGTAGGTAGTTGTCGACTACCTGATTGGGGTAATAATCGATGATTAGAGACCCTGAATGACATGGCTCAAAACCGTTTGTAATGGCGCCGGTGCATTTATTCTTTGTGTTCTCTCAAATCCTAATCTTCTGAATTCTTCAACACCTCTAGTTTTCTTTTTCTTTCTAAACTTATCTCATACTTCTTGAATAATAGCTTCTAATCCTAACCTCTTCGATTACTTCTAATAACTTAACTAGCCCTTCTACTATTGGGTTTGAATTGACAATTACATTTCTGTGCTAATGTGGTATGGCAACATGAACTGATGTACTTACGTAGGAAGTTCTACGTTGCATCTGACTGACTGACTGACTTCCCATGTTTGGTGAGATGTTTGACACTAACGCAGTGTTTGATAACTTTCTTCTATGCATATCAACATATAAACATGTGAATTGGTAAATGCAATGGGATGTCATGTAATAGTGTATGCCCTGTTGCGACCTATGTAGAATTATGGACATAAAATTATGTGCATAAAATTATTCAAAATAAAAACCATGATTAACTGTCTTTTCATTGAGACATTAGTGAGATAGGATAAGCGAAGAAATATTTATTTTTCTGGGATCGTGAATTGATCAATAGTAGACCATCATTGTGGAAGGTCGTTTCAATTTAATAGGAGATTCATCGGCATTGTACATCCATGACCCTGATGATGAGTTTCATGCTAGACGAAGACGGTCATCTAGTGATTTCAGGTTTCCAGTTGTAGTCGAAAAATTGATCAGGTTCTAATTTCAATGAAACTCAACAATTTTCACAACCCTACACTGACAAATGTTTCTTTTCAATTATTTCTTAGTTAAGGCTTTAATATATTTGTTTTATAAATCAGTAAGAAGTCAATGCCAGTGATAGGGAGTGAAGTAGTCGAACGTGTAGACCGCTTCACTTATCTCGGGAGTTTCATCAGCGCTGATGGCTTGGCGACTGACGAAATCTCAGCACGGATACAGAAGGCTCGGTTGGCTTTTGCCAACTCGCGTCCCTTATGGTGTAGGCGAGATATCCGTTTGCCGACTAAAGGATGAGTTTACTGCGCAGTAGTTCGCTCTGTCCTACTTTATGCCTGTGAAACAAGGCCAGTAAGAGTTGAGGATATTCGTAGATTATTGCTATTAGATTTCAGATGTCTTCGGAGCAAGCAATGCTCTCGTTAGGAAACGAGTAATAGTTAGGGATGGCGAAT
>OX103974.1:10418276-10450483 GCA_944470395.2 Schistosoma turkestanicum | reverse complement strand
TTACACCGCCCCCGCTGCTAATGAGGCACTGTCCTCGGCGCCTGGTCTAGGGCATAAATATGCTGCCCCTGCTTCTAATAGTGCCCCATAATAGCTAGTAGCGAATGCTAAATCGGTTAACTGAGGAGCAGAGGGATCTGTCATCTGATCTGGTTCTAACTGGTTGTAATACATATTACGTAAGACAAATATAGCGGGGAATCAGATCAAGACGATTGGTGCCGACCTTTCCAGGGCTGGTGGAATTTCGCGAAAGTTCCCAACAATGTCATGAGGCGGTGTAGCTGGACGCGATCCCCGACTTCACCCACTATTCCTTTCATCTGATAGTCGGGCATGTCCTTTTGGTGCCCACTAACCATGCGCAAGTTGGTGTTAACTATGCGGTGTAGATCTCCCAGATAGTTACGGGGAGTACGTATGTATGGTACATGTTCTTGAGCTTTTCAGAGTTACAAGGGCGTCTGTATCTCTAGGGAAATAGCGGGTGAGAACGCATGTACCAATGTATGGTAAGCTAGAAGACATTAGGGTAATACATCATTCCATAAATCAGTCGACGGCCGGCTGACGAATGACTTTAAGATGGCTTCTATAGTTCAGTTTGTTTTTTACACGAGGTCTTTAACCTATGGGTGATACGCAGAAGTGTATGCCTTCGTGTTTCCTAACAGCCGGCATATATGAGCGATGAGATGGCTTTCAAAGGCTAATATTTGATCGGAGTGAATTGAGAATCGAGAACTGTAACAGGAAACCTAATGATCAATGAAAGCTTGGGCAGCCTTGATGGCGCCTTGCTGAGGAATAGGTATTACTTCACAGCTTTTAGTAAAATGACCCACCATAACTAATATGTCGCGGTTTCCCTTTTTCGTCGTTGTCAGTGGACTTATGATATCAATGCGCACTTTCTGGTGTGGTCCTGTTGTCGTCATCCGAATGGACAGTGCACACCGTGTCTGCTGAGGCAATTTTATATAACACCATGTGTTACAATCCTTGGAAAACTCTATTAAATATTCATGTATAGCTGGCAGACGTATTCAGTCCTACGTTCTCCTGAATGAGTTTGTTCGCGATGCACCTGCTCCAGAATACTCTGGATTTCAACCCAAGGAACTATCTACAGGGGTTGTCTGAACTCATTAATTACGAATAAATTATTGCCATATAAATTAGGGTTGCTCAATTTGGTGCAAACACGATGAGCTGTTATGGATACACCTTTTATTTGCTTCATGCATGGATGATTGTTTCCATGTAACTGTCTTAGGCAAATAAGCAGCAGGTCTGCGTCTTGCAGATAAGGCCAATCGGCTTTCAGGGCTCTACTGAAAGTAGCAGTAATGGCGTTCGGGGGCTGAAGTACGTATGACTGCGCACCTGCCCTCGTAGGTCGGCTTCATGGTTGATATTTGCATGCGAAATCAAACTCATGTGCCAGCGTCCGACTTGTCGTCCGCGAGAAGACTTCGGAGTGCTCCGTGATCCGTGCCCACGCGAATAGGTTGACCCAGTTGATGGTGACAAATGTGTTGTAAGAACTTTCCCAATGCTAACATCTCTCCACATGTTGTGGAATATCTTGCCTCGCTCATCTTTGGTCACCGACTAGCGAACGACCAACTCCTGTCCACCCTGAGCTACTTGTGATAGGATCGCACCGACCCTCGAGGGACTAGTATGCGTATCAAATACGAATTCTCCCCCATCCGATAAGGCATCTTGGAAAGCTAATATTGTTGTAAAGTTCAAAAGCGCCTCTGAAGCATTGAACTCCTGTTGACACTCAAAATCCCATAAATGCTACCGTTCTTTGTGTCGATGGATGAAAAATCATGAAAAAGGTCTGTAATAAGACACGGGCCCCAGGAAACTACGAACGCCTTTGAGTGATTTTGGCCGCGATTAATTATTAATTGAGAGTGTCTTTTCTCTGTTTGTGCCTACCCCATCTACGATGATACGATATCCCAAGAAGTTTACTTCACTTCCGCAGCAGTTGGCATTTGGACGATTTTACCTTCGATTTGTGTTGTCTGAGGCGCTGGACAACCGCTATCACATTTGCAGTATGTTTTTCGGGTGTGCTGCCATACATTAAAATGTCATCAAGATAAATCAATCTTTTTTGGGGTACTATCACTCGTTAAACTGTTTGCATCAGTCTTCGAAAGGTAGCCTGAGCATTCTTTAAACGAAAGGGCATCACTTGAAATTCATACAGACCAGTTAGTACAATAAATTGCGTAATTTTCACATCTTGATGTGAAAAATCATCAAGCCCCTTTTAAGGCGTCTAATTTAGCATAGATCTGCGAAAGTGGAAAAGAATCACGCTTAGTTATAGCAACAAGACAGCGGTAATCTAAACAGAGTCTTAGATAGGAGTTATTCTCCCTCTTTAAATCAATAGGTGATACCCAGGTGATGATGAGGGGACCATTATCTTTTTGTGCAACATGTCTTTTATCACCCCATCCAGTTGTGTTCAGTAGTGTATCGGTACCGTTTGAAGTGGTTGCCGAAGGGTTATATAGTCTTCTGTGAGAAAAGAGTGTTGTATTGCTGTTGTCCTGTTTCTGGAGGTACCTCTCTGGAACACGTAACTAAATTATCTAAGTAGTGCAACGGTTGATCGGCGGTCATCTCCTATTACTATCTGGTTGTTCTTTAACTGACGTAAAATTTCTAAAATTCCCGCATGAGCTACAGGTTTAGTCGGTATGTCATAGAGTTACAGGTGTACCTTGGCCTAACCCATTTTTGCTTCCGACCTATCGATGCATATATAAACCTAATGTTTTAACACGAATTCAATGCTGCGTATCATGTCCAGTTTCAGTTTAGGGCAGACTGAGAATTCATCTAAAAACGGATGCTTGTCTAACGGTAATCCTAATAACTTATTATAGCACGCTTTCAGAGGGTCACCACTCCCTGTGATTAATGCAGGTTTTGGTTTTTTTTGGGTCTTATGTTTTAGTTTCCGTAAGAACACTTACATCTCGTGGTACTCCTAGTAGAATCCAATTTGAAGGCTTTGTGTTTGGAAAATCCCTCCAAGTATATATTTGTAATATCTTCTTACTGACTCTTTCTGTGCTACATTTTGGTACTCTGTTTAATCCCATTTTGTGATGTTAATATTTGCAATTTGTTATCGCTTCTAATTTTTGTACCTTTATCAGAGTTTCTATGTTTTCTACATAACTGCATTGTGTTGTTTTAATTAATACTTAATAATGGCGTTAGCCACATCGGATTCGATACTCTGGTGGTTGAAACGTACGTCTGGACTTGAAGGGTGCAATTTTGGACCTAAACGGAAGCATTCCTCCAGAACCAGAAACACATTGTGTTAATTTGGAGGTAGAACAGTGTAATAATGTTTAAGTAATTGTCTGCGTCATCTAATTACTGATGGAACCGTTTCTTACCCAGATAAATTGCTTTTTAATTGGACATCCGAGAAACGCGTGTATCTAAGCTTCTAGAACTGTTTCCGAATTCAGAAGTCACTCTAAAACCTTGCACTCCTGTCTAACTGTCTTCAGTAGATGCATTCACTGTGACGTTCCTAGTAGTTGTTACATGTTGACATTCTCTTCCACATTAAACTTGACTTCCCTTGTCTGATTTTCTGGCTATGAAAATCTCTTACAGACATCGCATTTTGGAAACAGTCCAGGCGACTAGTTTCCATGGCTTTCTTCACAAACATCACTGACGGTTGATGTGTCCCTGAATAATTTGACAGCCGTTTTGCAGTCATCAATCTAAATACTATTCTCTTTAAATCAAATATATTGACCAGTGGGAATCAGATATTTTTTCTGATATGCACGAGACACCAGCCCTTCGACAAAGCGAGAGAGTACTAATACTACTCACCCCATGATATCCAGACGAAGGAACACCTGAAATGCCATTTGTTGCAAACAGTGGAGATAATCATGTTGTGAGCGAGTCAGGACACCAGATTGACTATGCTCACTACTAAATGTTCCATAATATCCCGCCGTTTTTAAAATCAAAATAAATCCATGGTTGAGTATTTCATTGAAGGAGGACGTTGGCATTACATGAGGAGCAGGGCATTCAGAAAAATGGCAGCAACGCGAAGAGAACGTTGGGCGCAAGAAGTAAAAGAATTGTTTTTGGTACAGTTAAACAAAACGAGTACAATAATGTTTACTTTTCACAAATCGTATTTTCTTCGTAGAAGCGTTTCACTACAACTTATATAATCTTCACTTGCTTTCTGGTAACTTCACAGGAATTGGTCACCTGCTAGATGTCCATAGGTAGAAAAGAACGTTCGTCCAAAATTTTCCAACTATGAGTAGATGAATTGCTGTTGCCATTTTAACTGTTTCATCGTCCAGGTAAGACAAGACATAATCGACATGTTTTGACGCTGGAATGCAGATATGCTGTAACTCGCAACTTCCGAATCGAATAATGTGACTAAGTTTCAACTCGTGGAAGTAGGTAAAGGTTTTGAACTGGGTGCTGCCTTGACCGGAATCACTGGCATTCGTCATGTTTTTCGTTGCTTTCTGCCGAAAACACCCCACCATTGGTTTTAACACGTAATTTCAACAATTATCGAAGGGCGGAAAAGACACCTAAAACCATAACACACATTGTTAACCAAGAACTTCACATCATGGTACAACTCGGAGTATCAGCCGCAGGACTCTATTTTTATAAATTAAATCTCTCAGCGTTTATACAAAAGGGAAGACTTATTTACAAACTAGTCTCATACGTCATCTTTCAAGTTCGGTTCACGCAGGGCTTGCTCTTCTACTTCCGAAGTGTTTATACTTGGTCTCTGCGCGACGGAAAGAGAAAAAGTCACATTATTAACGTCATACATAGTAATTTCAAGACTGCTACACATGCAACTGACTGAACTTGCGCCGGTCGTCTTATCGTACACTACAGACCTTCAGGAACTACAAATTTATGGGGAAATTATTACACATACATAGAAAGCCTGTATTTCTCGTCAAATATACATTTAACTGAACAGCCTATCAGAAAACATTTGTCATAAATACCAACATTTGTTTCGCCCATAAACTTTTCCGTCTCATTTGAGACTGATATTCGTCAGTTTTGTCGATGGTGTTAGTTGACAGAAGAGATTTTAATCATCTTCCGACCCTGGGACGTTTTTCAGAACTCTGAATTTTTTCGGGTCTCTAACCTACCTTTCTTCTTAACAGCCGTAGATTAGTGCTACAAACAAAGTGATGTGCGACTCTTATATTTGTATTGGAGTCGTTTGATTCTAGGAACCAAATTACAACAGCATGCGGTTAAGTTAAGCTTTTCCTGATATGCTTTGTCTGAATATAATCATCATTAGTAACTTTGCTCTAGCATTCTGTGTGCCAATATGAGACGACTGAAAAATTATCGACCAAAAATCTGGCGTTTTTAGATGCGATTTTTGTATCATCTTGATTTCTTTACTGCAGTATATTTACTATCACTCAGGCCTACTTGGAACGGTGCAGTCTTTTTGTGTCTCAAGTTATTATTTCATAGCGTGGACACCGAAGTTTACTTACATGCCAGTCTTCATTTATCTCCAGGGGAATTTTTATTTTACATGTTTCGAGGTTCGCTGTTTGGCATCTCCTGAAACTGGACGGATTATACTGGCACTTTACTTCACATAAGTTATCAGATCACTAAAACATCTACCATCAAGTTTTTTACTGATCACTGTCGGAAAGCCCATCGCCTCGAGGATCATTTATGTCCTACTCAAATAGGAAAATATTCAGAGACAGTAAGTTTTGAATTTCGAGCATCTTTGGTATGCAGTGGTTTATAAACGGGTACACATCTTCTGGAACTTTTTTTACAATAATTAAAACTTCATTCCTGCCACATCAAGACAAAAACTACTACGCTTACCAATTTAATAGTTACAATCAGTCATTGTAAGTTGTCTTGTTGATAAAAATATTAACAGAATGTGCAAATAAAAACAATATCAAAGATGAATCTGAACAAAATTACAGCACCTAACAAAAGAAATTCACGTTGAAGTAGACCATCATGTTACAGACCAGTCTCAGTTAATGATAAATAGTAATCGTGCTGTAATTTCCGATGTGCCTTTTATGTATTCTATGTTGAACCGTCAGTGGGTCCCCGAACTTGAATTCGCTACTGCTGACAGCTTTAGTTCATATTTTTTGACGAAGTTGAGTGGGTAGCCGTCCATAACGTTGTATAAAACACACGCCCTCACAACTTCCGGTTCTCGACGTTTTCTCACCCACCTCTCTGAAAGGGACAAATCTCTCGGTTCTAGAGCGAAGCCACGAAATGGTTGATAGGGTAAAAAATAAAACATACGAAGATAAACTTCAGGGCTGTGATAATTTTAGCTGAGTTACAGAAGAACCAGAGGTGATTTGGTTATGGCGTACAACACATTAGGCACACCAAAACATCAAAATATGAGCATCTTACCGATGCACCACCACTCTCCCAGAGGCATTCCCCGAAAAATTGCGCAGCGAAGAGAGAACAATTAGGCCCATGAACGCTTTTTCTCATGAGGAGTCGCTGAAACTAGGAATTGTCTCCCAGTCGAGGTGATCATAACCCCCCAGTAGACAGTTTTAAGAAGACTTGATAAACACGTACTCATATACGGATCATCATCCCCCTCTTGGACAGGCTGTGGCTGATGCATGCCATGAGACTTGTTAGCTGTTATTATTGTCATCTCCTCAGATGACCAACTTAATCTATCTACCTTATCATCTGTTTCCTTCCACTTGTCAACTTCTTGGTCCTCTCTCACAATCTTCTTTACCAACTAATAAACTAAATTATTTATTTATTTACCTAGTCCTGAAATCTTGCACTTATTAGCACCAGAATTTTCTCCTTTCAGTTCCAATATAATTTTAACTGGTCTCCGGTCTGACAACGTGAAAGCCGCTGGTATCAAGAAACTCTACTGCACTGAAACAAACGTAGTCAATCAAATCACGGGAAAAACTCACAAACAACTGTTAAATGGCTAAAATTAGTGCAGTCGAGTGGGTCAATCCCTATCCACTGGATACCGCCAGACGCCTTGATTCTCAGCGAAAGAACAAGAAATCAAGTAGTTTGTGCTAGCTTGTGAAAAAGATATTGGATATACATTCACTTACTCCCTGTTATCATGTTAAGTAATAAGGTCGCTAGCATATCTTACACTATAACAACCAAGAAAACCTGTACACGCGTAAACCCCGTGGTTAATAGTGAGTCAAAAATCCCAATTTTTTGAGAACGGCTTGTTAAATAACCCAAAATGTCAGTCGATCGTATCCGTCTCAGTGTCCATACTTTCGATCACTAACGCAAACACCAGAGAGGAAGCAAGACACCACTCCTATTCCTAAAAAGACCAGTATTCTTGTTAAGAATAGGAGAAAGAGACGTTCCAAGGCTCAGTCAACATAATCCAACGTCCAGAAACCGCATAAGGATGACTGTTTTGCCTGCTCATCACCAGTTAAAATCAGTGACTGTGCATTTGAATGCAACTTCTGTAGTACATGGGTACATTTTCACTGGGACAGATCAAACTCACTTATTTTATTTAATGTCCCATTATCGGAGGGAAGCTTGCTAGAAGGTAGGGCTGCTTTCGACAAAGAGCAGTGGGATAAACACTACACAACCCTTGGAATGTGCAACATCCTAACCAAAATGTGCCGCCTTTTCAAAGGCCAAACTGTCTCGATAGGAAAACCCCACCAATGAGGGTAACTCTTGATTCGGCACGACTTGCTGAAGACATCATCCTTTCATCCCAAAGACCATCGGTGAAAATGTCCTCGCCAATTCGCATCAGGTATGACGAGCCGTGGTTAGTGCGAGTGACAGCTAGGACTACGCCAGGCACTCTAGAGGCACGACGACATGATAGTTCACGGTGTACCCGAACTCGCTGACGGTAACCTGGACGAAGCTCACGAGCACAATGTGCAACAGTGGCGATCGCTATCGCTTAGCCTATCCTTTCACACCACGATGGCAGTATGCATTTCTAGGTTCCCCGCCCGTCACAACGTACGTCCATCTAGTCACACACCTGATGGCTGTGACATTTAGGAACCGGGAAGACCTGACCGAAGCACTCCAAGCTTGGTACAGTTCGAGGAACGATCTGTCTAGCCACATCAGGTGTTGCTAAAGCCGACCTAGATCTGTGAATTCGAACTATGTAGGGAACGCAGCCAAGGCAAATGACACTCTTCACATTATGCGAAGACGGCTTGGTGCTATCACCCCGCAATTATTTTTGACACTATTTAAGATGTACGCACAACCACACCTGGAGGTTCACAACGTCATCGCACCCCCTCTGCTTAAAACAGACATAAATCTCTTGGATCGAGTGCAGAGACGAGCAACCGAATGGGTGATAGGATTGAAAAATAAACCCTACGACGATAGACTACAGGATAATTTCCACTGAGCTACAGGAGAATCAGATGTGATCTGATTATGGCGTGCAACATATTAAACTCGCCTAACCATCCCAACGTCCGCAACATACCGATGCATCACCAACACTCTCCTCGAGGCAATCCCCGAAAGATCGCACATCAGAGAGCTAATACTCAGATTCGTGAACACTTTTTCTCATTGCGGGTCGTCGTAGCTTGGAATGCTCTCCCAATCGAGGTGACCAAACCCCTTGGTAGACAGCTTCAATACGAGACTTAATAATCACGTGCTCACATACGGACTATCATCTCCCTCTTGGACAACCTGTTCATAATCCATATCTTGAGACCGGCTAGTTGTTATGATTGCAATCTTCTCAGATCACTTACTTAACCTATCTCGCCACACATCTCCGTTCCCCTTCCCTTTTCTTACACTACGATCCGCTCTCATAATCTTCACAACCAATTAACAAAATAAATTCATCTATATATTGTTCAGTTCTGAAATTTTATTGATATTAACGTTAGAATTTTATCTTAATTATACTCATTATTCTGCATGTCGCAACTAACTGATCTCTAGTCTGGTAATGTGACGGCTGCTGGTATCCAGAAACCCTAATGCTCTGAAACAAACGTTTTCATTCAAATCCCGAGACATACAAACTCACAACCAACTGCCAACTGACTAGATTTAGACAGTTGAGTGGCTAGACCTCCATACATTTGACATTCCGAACACCTGAGGCGTACTGAAAGAACAAGAGTCGAGCGCAAAGAAATCAATCGGTTCACACTAGTTCCTGAAAAAGATATTGGATATTGAATATACCAATCACTATAACATTGGCTAAATAATACCGCCAGACATGAAGTGGTATGACAGAAGTCTCATTGAAGCTGTCCATACTCTAGTAGGTTAAAACACGAAAAATAAATCACAGGAATGGTCAGCGCTTATCAGCGACATTGAAAAACACATCGATGCTCAGAAACAAAAAACGAATCTCTTGGAAATGTCTGAAGATGAAATAAGTCTTCTGATAACAAATTTTTCCAAATTTATAGTTCCAGGTAAGTTTTGATGTTTCAAAAAAATCTTAAGTTTTAGTTTTGCCCTAAATACTTATGTAACTTCATAGGCAAGATAAATCATATTATTACTATGATATGGATAGAATTTTATGTTTATTGTGTAACCACATAATTGAAGGTTTTTCCTTATCTTCCATTTATTTCACAGTTCACACAAGATTTTCCTTGTTTATGATATCATCACTAATTTCCCGTCTAATTGGGCCATTATGGGTTTGTTTACACAAATCTACGATCTTAAAGTAGATAAAATAATTTTAACTGCTTTAATTTAACATCTGCAGTTATCTTACTTATATCAGGTCTTGTGGATATATCTTGCGATAACTTAAGTTGCCGTTTGACTCTAATTTGATATTGAAACAGTCATTTTGTCAGCTTTGCCTGAGGTCACTTTGAGGCGAAATCACCGTTTTGAAACAAAAATTAGTACCAACAGTTTGAAACACAAAACTCACTTCTTAGAACATGACTCTTAATTTAACTATTACACTTTTAATTTGTGTCATGAATTTTTTCATGTAAATATCCAAGTTTCAGTGAAATCATTCCTGCTTTTTCTTAGGACTTTCAGAATAATCTTGTTTCTGTTTCTGTCAGTTTCTCTAAACACCCGAATTCTACACGGTTACGTGAAAAGATATAATCCGTAATCTATTTGTTCATATTTTTCTGTTTTTATGAGATTGTTCTTATTATTTTGTTGATATATTCCCCATTAGTAATAAGCGTAAACTTCATATTAAAAATTGAGCTACCACTCATTTTTCATGTCTCATGTTCCTAAATTTGTATATATTATTCTTTTTGTCTAAAATTAGTCTACTGCAAATTAAACATTTGGTTAGGCTATTATTTCTATTGAATGAGCTCTGTTTTTGAGTGAAAAACGTGATCACTCAATGTTTTGCTAACTATTATTCTTTGAAAAAAACTGAAATAGTGCTAGGGAAAACGGGCAAAAACGCACAGAGCGGTAAAAACGAGATAGCGCCCGTGCAACAGTAAAAGGTGTAGTACTAAAAGTCTGGATAAACAAAAAGTTCAGTAAAACGACCACTCGTACAATCGGTTATAATAAGGAATGTTTCTCTTTAACCAATCGCGTTTCTTCGTGAAAGTGGAATCGCTGCAACGTTTATCAGTAATAAACTTTCAACACTTACATTTTGAGACATATTCGATTAAAATTAATAGATTCATCATCTTAAGAAGTGCATATTATCTAACTAATTATCTAAAGTATTTGTGAAATGCATAATCATTTAAATAACTTTTAACTCTAGAAAATACTATTCGGTGTTATTTACCCGATAAAATGCTTGTTCTGTGAATAATATTAGACTAGGATTACACGGAAAGCACCAATCATTTTTCTTATTATTTTTATTTATTAGTGAAGATCTCGGTAAGGCAGAAACACAAAGCTGATGCTGAAATTCTTCAAGTACTGTATACAGAGGATAAACGAGGAAGATGACTGGAATTTAGAGGAGACATATGAATATGAAACCAGTAGGCTGGATATTTAGTTTGAAAAAGACTTCTTGAGTATAACCAGGATGCATAAATGAGTTCTTTCGATTATTAGTGCTCGTTAAAACTGAAAAGGTTACCGTCACTGTCGAATAGCTACAAAATTATTTATTTTGGAGATGCTTCTGCTTCAATAACTTTAATAGATCATCCTTTAAACAATTTAGATAACCTGTTAAACTATGAATGCATATCATTGTATTGAAGTTCCGTGTGGGCTTGATAAACCACTTGCAGTTTCTACTCGTTTGCACTGTTTCCATCTTAATGTTGAAACTTTGAATTTAAACGAAGTTTAAGTCTACTTATGTCAATCAGTTCATTCGTTTTATGTCGTAATGATTTCTGTAAATTCTCTTCTCATGTAGTTGTTGATTATTTGAACTTTAAATGATAAACTTCTTCTCAAATGTCAACAGCGTTCTAATATTCACTTTAAAATAATGTCAACACAACTAAAAGAACAGTCTGCTGAGAAGCAAATTCCTTTTCAACAGCAAAGTGATTAGGGATATGAACCTTTAGGAATTCAATAGAAATACATTTTTATTTTATACTTTATAGAAAAATACTTGTAAATAAGGCTTATTATACGGCTATTGTTGTAAAGTATCAATTACTTCAAGCGAAACTTCAGATTTCATATTTTCCATCCATTTCATCGGAACTATATTAATGATAACTTACATTGTATTTAGCGGCATAACTCCTAAGTAATCAAAGTTGTATAATTATTCGAATTGTACATTTGAGAGTGATGAAATAATCTTTGGCAAACAGAAGTTTCCACTTAGTTACGTTATTAATTTATTTAGCAAAGTATCTTCGTCTATACTGATTTTAACATTACTACTGATTTACACATATATTATACAGAGATTCTGGTCCAATAACCAATATCCTTGATCTGTGTAATTATTAGAGCACAGCGATCGCCTTAAGGTCAGTTCAGTTAATCTTATTTAGTCTCATGAAATTCGATTATTTTAAAATCTTTGTTGATTCATAATCATAAATACTTCTGAAGAGATTTAAATATTTTAGTGACTGCGATCAATCGTTTTCTAGTTAGACTAGATAGATAGATACAACGCAGAACTTCGTACCGAAGCTGCTACCTTGACGTGGTGGTCAGGCTTGCCTATCGTGATCACCCAACCGAGCTATATTGGCTGGAACATATGTTCCTGAAGGTTCTACCATGCCAGGCAGGTCGATTGGAGAACGATGAGACTAAAAGTAGCTACCCAAGGTCTGAGGGCGAAGTCGTACAGCTGACTACAGAGGGCTGTGACAGCAGGAAGGTGTGTCCCGCGGACAACCAGCATCTGCAGCGACGCTGCCTTCCCAAAAAGAAGGAAGGGTTAGAAAAGGTCGCCCCTAAAAATGTCACACCTTACCCTAACTCACGGACTCCCGTCTCCTTGGGTAACGGTGCCCACTAAGGGCCTTTAAGAACGGAGCTAATCCCCAAAAAACGTTTCATAAAAAAGCCATGCATGACCGGCCCCAAGCAGTTGTCCCTTGGGCTCTGCGGTCACGCACCCAGGTCTCTAAGACCAGCACTAATCTATTTTCCTTTTCAGGTTCCTCAACAAACAACCTTCCATGGTGTGGGCAGCCGGGAAGTGACAACCGCTCTCATACCCGTAACAGCACACGTAGACTGGAGTAAAAGTGTAATAGATTTTACTAGAAACATTCAGATTTGATTAAGTTTTGACATTACATATATACCATTTCCTTTTTCGAATATTACTAGTAAAAATTAGCCGATAGTCATTATTTAAACTATATATTCCTTATCTTGTCACAGGAAATTATTATCTATTTTGAAGTATTCCTCTTACAGCTCCATTATTTTATCATACTTGTCTTTATTAATGATTGCTTTTCAGATCACTCATCATGATAACTTATATCATCTGCTCATCATGAATTTAGATAGTCAGTCAGTCAGTTGCAACGTAGAACTTCGTACGTAAGTACATCAGTTCATGTCGCAATACCACATCAGCACAGAGACGTAATTGTCAGTTCAAATCCAATAGTAGAAGAGTTAGTAAGGGTGTTAGAAGTAATCGGAGAGGTTAGGATGAGAAGATATTATTCAAGAAGTATGATTCAGTGAGAAAAGTTTAAAAAGACAAAACTAGAGGTGTTGAAGAATCCAGAAGATTAGCATTTGAGAGAACACAAAGAATAAATGCACCAGCGCCATTGCATACAATTTTGTGCCATGTCATTCAGGGTATCTAACCATCGATTATTATCATCTGTCGGACCCCAACCAACTAGTCGACAATTACCGACATGGCTCAGTCCACTCGTCAATGACTTCATGGATTTCTGTCATGTTTTTGTTTGGCCGCCCCTAACTTTCTTCCAACCTATTCCTACACTACAAAACAAAGCTCTTCGAGGCAGTTAGATACACGAAGAGTAAATCGAGCTGCTTCTTTATTTTGACAAGGTGAAATCAGATTATTAATTTTACTAGGATCCTGTATGCGCGTTTCCGAGTCGCAGCACACATCGATTGAGCAAGATTCTAAGGTCCTAGCTAAAGATGCCTGTTGCCCTATTTGACACAATGTCCGTAGATTAAATGCTCCAACATGTAGTATAGAGCGGGGTTTAAGGAGACCAGGAACGACGTTTCGCGAACTCGTGTCGTCTGCATTAGCTGTGCACTGTGATAAATGAATGTGAGAATGGTTGGTCGTCGAGATAAGAGAGGTACTAGGGGGTGTAGGAAGGATTTGATTTTGACCAATTTGGTCTCGTGTGCTGTTACGGGTATGAGAGCGGTTGTCACTTCCCGGCTGCCCACACCATGGAAGGTTGTTTGTTGAGGAACCTGAAAAGGAAAATAGATTAGTGCTGGTCTTAGAGACCTGGGTGCGTGACCGCAGAGCCCAAGGGACAACTGCTTGGGGCCGGTCATGCATGGCTTTTTTATGAAACGTTTTTTGGGGATTAGCTCCGTTCTTAAAGGCCCTTAGTGGGCACCGTTACCCAAGGAGACGGGAGTCCGTGAGTTAGGGGAGGTGTGACATTTTTAGGGCCGACCTTTTCTAACCCTTCCTTCCTTGTGAGAAGGCAGCATCGCTGCAGATGCTGGTTGCCCGAGGGAAACACCTTACTGCTGTCACACCCCTCTGCAGTCAGCAGTACGACTTCGCCCTCAGACCTTGAGTAGCTGCTTTTAGTCTCATCGTTCTCCAATCGACCAGCCTGGCATGGTAGGACCTGCAGGAACATATGTTCCAGCCAGTATAGCTCGGTTGGGTCATCACGATAGGCAATCCCGACCACCACGTCAAGCTAGCAGCTACGGTCGGGAATTTAGATATTCATTACACGAATAATGATTTGAATAAGATGAAACGAATACCCGATCACACAATTGATTACTGTGTTTCCTTGTTAGTTATATGGTTATATAATAATAATAATAATAATAATAATAATAATAATAATAATAATAATAATAATAATAATGATAAGCACTCACAATTGACACTCATGTAAAAACAGCATTATCCTAAATTACATACACTTCCAATCCACTTTATATTGTTTTAGGTAGTACATATCATGCTATGCTAGTCAAATTAAATCAAATACTTACTAAAAATTTATACAACTCTGTTGAACATTACATGACATTAAAACAACCTACAACTATACCGAATGTGGAAATTCATGGTGAAATTTTTTTATGGAAACAATGGGAACAAGAACGATCAGATCGATCTTTTAAATTAACCCCTGGTGCTTATCCAAGTAAATCTGATTTTATTACAGGAGAAGCAAATGAAGCCCTGATGGAATTATTTGAAAAACATACAGAATTTCTGTATAAAATTTCTTCACGTTATTTTAATCAGACATTTCAAAGCTCTTATATTCGTAGGAAACTATGGAGTATTATACTATTATCCAAATGTAAGTATAATGAATATGTGAATTTTAATTTTTTATATAAATGGGTATGCAGGTGGATGTAACTTCCCGGTTGCCCACACTATGGAAGGGTTCTGGTTGTCAGAAGAGGTATCAGTCTCATGACTTCCGAAGGAACTCGGCTTTCATCATGAGACGTCATAATTCTTCTAAATGAAGACCTTCTAACTCCTAGAGCAGAGTTTATATGGTTTGAATTATTTTTTCTTGTTAGCGTTTTTTTAACGAGTTAGTTTTTTGCGGGATGGGGTCGCCAACCAATATCTTAATCCTCCTCCTTTATTCGGGCTTCGGACCGGCAATAGCCCCCAAGGGTCTACAGGTGGAGTTTTTTCATGTAAATGCAACTCACTAGATATAGATTGTGCTTTGAATATTCAATGATCATAAATTGATTTGTCATGATGAAAGACGGGAAGTGAATAATAGATTAGTCTATCATTAGACAAAGTACTAGAACGTACTTGCTACTTGGTCACCTAACTCAGTTTTGCGACTAATTAATGAAGAACAAAATTAGATCGGCATGAGGGTTTATTAACATACAACATTAGAGCGATCAGTAACTAAGGGATTCAAGTAGTAGCAAAAACTAGGATAGGTTATAATACAAAGTAAGTTTCTTATATTTAGTGTAGTCGGGTATGTCTATATTTTTTCGGGCAGAGTTTTGGAGGGTTTTATGTTTTTACACATTTGAAATCATCAGTCAATCATTGTTAGACCGACATTAGAAACCTGGAAGCACTGAAAGACGGCCGTTTCGTCCTGGTATGGGACTCATCAGCAGTGCGCATCCACAACTCCTGCACCTCGCAGGATTCGAACCCAGGACCTTCAGTATTGCGCGCGAACGCCTAACCATCGGACCACTGAGCCGGCATCCAACTGTCGCACAAAAATCCGTAGATCAATCAGGGTTAGACAATAACACCGTTGGATTCCGGCTCAGTAGTCCAGAGGTTTGGCGTTCGTGCACAATACTGAAGGTCCTGGGTTCGAATTCTGCGAGGTGTAGGAGTCGTGGACGCGCACTGCCATTGATGAGTCCCATACCAGGACGAAACGGCCGTCCAGTGCTTCCAGGTTTCTAATGGTGGTCTAACGATGATTGATTGGTGATTTCAAATGTGTAAGAATAAGTCAACGTTCTCTCACTGACCTATTTTCACTTGACACAAATTTCGATTTTCAAGTTATCAAGTGATAAATCTTTAGTGAATCCCTTCTTTTTTTTAAATTTTTGATTAGGTAAATCTCAAAGATCTAAACTAGAACAAATGATTCAAAATTTCTCTCCTAATCAAGATGAACATATCATGGTAGAATGTAAAAATTTTCTAAACTCTTGTGCTTGTATGTCTTCTATCAAAGATTCAGTTGGTAGATTGAAATTAATAGTATCAACCAATCTTCTTTAGGTTGTTTATATGCAATGAAGTATTTATTAAAGTTTTATCAAAATACAATGACTTCAAGTGAACATATCAAACTTTATTGCATCAAAATTGCTTCCGTACTAGTTTTGGCTATGAAAGATTATTTATCAAAGTAAATTGTACAATGATTTGTGTTGAATTGTTCATGCAGTATTTTAGTCAACTTCTTAAGATTTATATTTGAGTATTTTTTTTTAGATATCTATAGGTAGAACTCACGAGATATTCTTGTGACTTCCACTCCTGTTAGCCAATCAGCATACTGATAGATTTGATTATTGATCACTTGCTCAAAATAATATTCAGACCTAATGTGAAGGATGTTTTGTACAAGGATTATGAGGTGATGCATTTACAGGTTGCCTTTCTGTTAGGATATTCATTCAATATCCTAAGAGAATTATTGGTCAGTTCCTATTGGTTAATTCCTATTGGTCAATTTTATGGTCATCCTAGATGTCAATGTCACTTGCTCCAATGTTGTCTTTTGTCGGTTGTCCTGACTATCAACATCACTCCAAATGTTGCTTCCTATTGGTCGTCTTAACTGTCAATGTCACAGACTTCGATGCTGTTTCCTATTCGACCTAAATGTATAAATACGCATTATCTGCAACGTTTTATGACCAGGATCCTTAGCCTCTCCTGGACTCGGACCTCGTATTTTCTGGATGCTTGTAGAATACAGGTCCTACTTCATATCAAGTCTTCTTATTTAACTCAATATGGGGGTTTGGATAATCGGATTTGAGTAGCATGTCGTGTCGCCGGGTCCTCGATCCTCGCTCTCGTTTTTCCGACTAAGGTATACTCGTAATAGTTCAAGCATATCAAAATCACGTGTTTACGTGCAGGCGTAACACTTTCGTATAGAAAACTTTGATTACGATTGTAAATTTACATTTCACAGTTTCACAAAATATAACTGAAAATAAATCTATAAACATTTTACAGGTTGATCTTCAATTTTTTTTCAATTTTGACTAAATATATATGAATCAAAAACTTGACCATTTATATTTACGTGTTTCTAGCAGAACTTTTCACTAATTTGAAGGCACCCCTAAAAGGACTTTTAAAAACCAAGCGATACAAGACATAAATTTTGTCATAAGTTATGAATTTTCAATAGTGTACACACAAGCCCTAAAAACTGGATTAAACTGAAAATCTTTTAGTGTTATGATAGGTATTATATGACAAAATGGTATCTAATGTTGAGAGTTATACATTGTTTATAATGTCAAACTTGAAATTTTTCCCTCTATATTCAATAGACTGTCTTTAAGTTGAAATAAATAGAGCAGAAATATAGATGGGAGCAAAACTTAACAACTGATCAGCTTAAATAAACTATAGTGACAGCTATTAATCAAGCATTCAATGTATATATATATATATATATATATATTTAAAGTATCTGCACATATTTATCCCTCTTTAAGTTGAATATATGACGACGATACACCGGAGATTTTCAACTAATTAGAAAGAAGTTATTAAATATGCTTCAAAATGTTTTATTCAAATTAACCATCGTATGAGAATCAATGAGGAAATTAAGGTTTAGATGCTGACAAGGTGATTTCTTTTGGATTGTTTCAAATTCCTAAGCTTGAGTGTTGTTAGGTTTCTTTTTGAGTTAAGTAGGAAAACATATCCGCAACCAGAAAGGTAATGTTGTTCTTAACTAATCAATGAGAGTCTAACTGTTGAGGACATTAGATCCGCAGAACTCACTTGATAAAGGTCGTAATTTTGAATTTTATGTTTTCGAGCATAATCTGATCAGTTGACCTTCAGATTACATTTCCGACTTGGAAAATCCTTGAATTTTATTGGTTGATGTACTATTTTAGTACGCTATTTTTGTGGCCCTCCCCGAGGACGTTTCTATGATGTATAAATAAACTCGTTTTGTGTGCTTATGAACCTCAATTTTCTAGGTGCTTGTAGAATACATTTTCTACGTCTTGTCAAGACTTCTTGATCTAGTAAGCAGGGCATGGAACAAACCGATTAGAATAGCCTACCGTGTCACTAAGTCATTGCTCTTCGTCCGTTTACCGAGTAAGGTGAACTCGTATTAGTTTCAAGCATATCAATTGACGAGCATAACACTAACAAATGTTAAAACTTCTTATAACAGTTTTTACATGATTATCAATTAGTGTATGATAGTTGAATCTTGAAATGGCGCTCATTTAAATCTTGAATAGCTTAATTAAATCATATTTGATACACCAGTAAGTGATGCTAGTCGTCAAATTTTTCAAAAGAAATAATTTCCTTACTGTCATTTTAAATGTGCCTTATTCAACTCGAAATATTAATTAAATCATTCAGACTTTATTTAACTTTAATAGAAATTCATCCTTTCCTTAGTTTAAATGTCCTTTTGAAATTAATCGATTTTATTTTTTCTGAAATAAAACCCCTAATCAAGGAATCAACCTCCTAATGTGGAAACTATGAGTGTATTGATTCAAGAATTTTTCGCTTTACTTTCCACATTCCCATCACTTATTACACAATTACCAGAAAGTTGGTCAACTCGTCAATCGTTAGACAAAGTGATCGAATATCAAACTAACAAGACAACAAGTGGATCTAATGAAATCGGTAATAGTCAACGGATTAAATTCAGTCAAAGTGTTTTAAAACAATTACAATGCGTTGATAGTAATATAGCTTCTTCAGTTGTGAAACAAGTGCTATTTGTCAAAGGTAAATAATAATAGTAATAATAATAATAATAATAATAATAATAATAATAATAATGGTTTAATTCAACTATTATGATAATTACTTTTTGATTTTTATTATTATTATTATTATTTTCACTTTTGTCATATTGACAGCCTGTCTTCAAAGCATTGTTCGTATATCCTGGGACAACCGAGTAAGCAACGCTGTTATTAGGAAACGGGTGCTAGGTAAGAATGACAGATCAATAGATGAAGTGGTGAAACTTCATCAGTTGAGGTGGTTGGGACATGTGTTGCGTATGCCTGAGCACCGACTGCCTCTTCGAGCTTTGTTTTGTAGTGTAGGAATAGGTTGGAAGAAAGTTAGGGGCGGTCAAACCAAAACATGGCAGAAATCCATGAAGTCATTGACGAGTGGACTTAGTCATGTCGGTAATTGTCGAATACCTGGTTGGGGTCCGCGAGATGATAATAATCGATGGTTAGAGACCTTGAGTGATATGGCTCAAAATCTTTTGCGAATGGCACCGGTGCATTTATTCTTTGTGTTCTCTCAAATTCTAATCTTCTGAATTCTTCAAACCCTCTAGTTTTGACTTTCTAAATTTTTCTCACTGAATCATACTTCTTGAATAATATCTTCTAATCCTAACCTCTCCAATTACTTCTAATACCTTTCTATCTCTACTACTATTGGATTTGAATTGAAAATTACATCTCTAAGCTGATGTGGTATGGCAACATGAACTGATGTACTTACGTACGAAGTTCTACGTTGCATCTGTCTTACTGACTGACTGATGTCGACAGCCATAATTAAAGCAATTCATACATGTTTCTAGTACTTGATGTTATATCATGGTTTTTCTCTTGCGTAGTTCATTCATCACTGAATTTATAAGTACAAAAATTGTAATTAGTGGATTAAATGACCTTCAAATGCCATGGTGTACCGCCGAGAGCTGGTGGTGTCCATTCTACCACTTGAAAAGCTCTCATACCGCACATATATAAATAATAAATAACCAATGCCAGGAAAATCCTACTTACTGCCTTTTCTAGACGTGGATGTTGTTTACAAAATTGACAGGACGAAGGGTGAGTTTCTGATGCTTTAATTGGATTTTTCGGTAACAGGTGACCTACCTAGGGAAGTTGAAACACCCCTGATTTCGAACCAATGAACTCTAGAATCCTGATAGAATGAATGACTTATGAACCTATTGTCGATCAGGAGCTAACATGGAACTATGAATCCTGATGTTGCTCTGCTGCCTTGTGGACTAAATCTCTTAATCAAGAACTTGGGGAAAATGTCTTCCTTAGAAAAACCACCTTCTTCGGCTTAGGCACCTAGGCAGTACCATAGTCCACAAATTAAACAAATGATAACTATAACCGGGACAGTTTTTGATTGCTTCAACCTCCATTCTCACAAATCTTACTTGCAATTATTTGATCACGTTAGCTTTTATTTGTCATCTGTTTATTCACTTATTCCTATTTTGGTTATGCTTTACTCTTCCACTCACACAACAGTTTGCCTAAAATGGAAATTTTATCTTGTCTAAGTAATAACAAGCCACTCATTTTTCAAAATATGAATGCTACCACCAAGCACAAATTCTGAAGCAGCCTTTCTGAAACCATATATGATATTCAAACTGGCCTGCCTCGACGTTCGCACACTAATGCAGGTCATACAACAGGTAGTGTCTTTAAGAAGTTTTAAAAACGGTTTCTGTGACGCGCTACACACTTGCTCTCCATCTGCTGTTTTAAGAGGCGTATTTCGCGTGCGTTTATCCGACGACAATGGCATCTTCGTCTAGTATTGCTGGCCTTGGTGTCGCCCTAAGTGCCAGAGACGAGGCGGTGCCAGTCGATTGGTACAGCTTATGTTGATGTAGGTAATAGTGGTGCCGATCTGTTACCTAGAGAAAGACTTTTCGACATTGAGTGTGAGGATTATATTGTTTTACTGTGCTATGATTCTCAAGCCATGCAATCCTCACTTAATCAGTTGGTAATCAGTGCCTGTAGGTTTAGCATGAGCTTTGCACCTAAGTGCAAAGTAGTTTTACAAGACTAACAAAGCCCTGGACCTGCACTCACTTTTGTTATTGAGCAAATAAAAGTGATGGAAAAGTTCGTGCAGATGGGTAAACGCTGGTGGTGGTGTGAGTGATGAGATCAATACACGTATAGTAAAAGCCAGAGCGGCTTATGCCTATCTAGACCAACTTTGAAGTCTTCTTCATGACTTTAAAAGGTCGGATATACAACGCATCAGTAATAGCAGTTTGCCTTTTGCTTGTGAAACCTGACCTACCCTAGTTGAGGATGTTAAGCGATCCTCTGTGTTTGATCGTCGTTGTCTTTTAAGGAGTGTGGATATTCGAAGACGACACCATGTTAGTAATGCGGAAGTTCAACAATGTGTTTTCGAGCACAGCGACGCTAATTCCATTGGTGTTACCATTTCGAATCAAGAAATTCGATGGCTTAACCATGTACTACTAATATAATCTCAGCGAATTCCTTATAGTGAACTGGTTGGAGAAAGTTCAGAGATGGTCAGTGTATAACATGGTTTCGTGGTACCAATGGTCGATATTCATGACTGGCTTCTATTGGTCCTTCACGACACCCTGGTTGGGGTCCTAGGGGTGTTTAAACTAAAAAGGCTTGAGACGAGACATGACTCGGAATAGAAGCTACTAGCATTCTTACTGTAACTTTTGTCTTCTTCATATAGGCAAAAGTAACATCTTTAACTGAAAGGATTCTTTCAATTTGTGTTTTCCTTAACTGAATGGTTTCTACTACTATTATTACCATCCTTTCACTCTCATGTACTAATTCCCATCCATTTTTTAAAATTTATTCTCACTGTTCTTTCCTTCTCTCTCTTTACAACCTCATTTTTATTGTATGGCGACTTTATTGATGTTGCACATAAAATGACAAATGTGTGAAACATTTTATTGATTTACATAAAATCATTGGATATGCTGAAAATTCCAATGACATTACTTCATCCTGTAATTGTTCTTTGTTCCTGCTTTACACAATTGAACTAATTACATGAAAAATGCTTCATATACACTAAGCGGTATTTAAATAGTGTTCCATATAACTTTTGTTTAATTCTGATGTGACTGCCAGTCATGTCTACAGACAACAGGTAGAGAAAACACAAATAATCGTGATAAGGATTCTCGAATTAAATCAAAATAATTTATCAATATCTTCCATTTACAGTCTGATCGATATTCACATTTGAATGAATTAAACCGACTGGCTATCTGGACTCAGGAGCTAAGTGGATACCGTATTGGTGTTTGAAGCTTAAGGTACTAGGTTCTAGTCCTGTGGTGAACATCAACTCTGAAATTCAAATACATCCAGCTGACGAGTATCAAATGGAATGAAACCCGCATCCTAGATTCCACTGCTAGCCACCATCTACCCCTGCTAATAAAATGATTACTATTGAATATCACTTACTTTGTGGACACACATCATATCGTAAAATTAAGCATCTATAACCGACAGATATTGATTCAGTTACATGACTGCTCCTTCTCAAGATGTGAGTTACGTATCACAAATGATCAATTTCACATGTCACTTGAACTCCAGTCGATTAAATCATTACCCACCATATGAGATTGTCTCTCCTATTTCATGTGGCTCCCTCTTTACACATGGCTCAATTTCACTTCAGACATTAAGAAATGATCAACAAGTATTTCTATATTTGTGTTCCACTACAGTATGATAAATATTGATGTCGATAAATATTGATTTATTGCAGATATTGATATCATATCGAATTTAACAACTGAAGAAGATATTTGTTCAGAAGTCTTCTATACATTTATCAAACCAATTGTGAGATCTGTTTTCATTGGTAAGTTCAACTATTCTTTTTTTCCACTAAATGCTGCGAAAAACGAACATAATGATATAAAGACATCTTAATTTATTCCTGTTTATTTAGTAAAAATAAAAAATTTTCAATAAAGAATATAAAATATCAAACGAAATTTACCTTTCATTTTTACCGAATTAGATTCCAAAAAAACAGTCATTCATTCTCTAGTTCACTCTGTTCTGGGCTTGCCTTCCTAATTCTGTCCAATTTTTGTTCGTTCTTCTCATGTCTGTCTACATTTCTCGGCGTAATGTTTTCGTTAGCCTTCCACTTTTCCCGTGACCGATTCTAAATGAGGGCTTGTCTAGAGACTCAGTTGGATGATTTCCGCAATCTATCCTAATCAACTCCAGCGCTTTATCATAATTTTTTCTTCCACTGGAATCTGGTTTGTTCTATCTCACAGTAGGTTGTTGCGTATGGTATCTGGTCAACGAATCCGAAGTATTTTCCGTAGATTACTGTTAATAAATACTTGTATCGCTGTTCATCGTTCTCCGAGTTTCGGCCCCATTTAGTAGAATTGTCTTGACATTCGTATTGATAATTTTAATCCTGGTGTAGGTTGATAGTCGTTTGGAGTTCCAGATGTTCTTCAGTTGTAGAAATGCTGTCCTTGCTTTGCCGATCCTTGCCTTCACATCTGCATCAGATCCACCTTGCTCGTCAGTGATGCTGCCTAGCTATGTAAAGGTTTTTACGTCCTCCAAGGCATCTTCATCAAGACTGAAGCAAGACTCTGGTTTTATTTGGGGAAGTATAATTGGCTTCGAGCCGTTATTAAACGCAAGTACTGCTGATACTAACCGACTACCCAAACCGAAGAGATGTAGGGTTCAAATCAATGATTTAGCGACCGTAAATTGAATGTCTTAATCATTGACCCACTGCTCTTCGCAGTTACCAGTAATAAACTTAATTAGACTCTTAGAATGAGAGATACAATTTCCCAAGAATGTTGTTTAGTTGAACACACATGTATTCTAGGCAATTTAATGGCCAACTTTTTATATACCTGGAAAGCTGTGTTATAAAAAATTAATATGTAATTTTTACATAACCAACTGTGCTTCATTAAACCACCGTAGAAAATGCAATGAAAAAATTCTATCACCTTAACTAAACCCTATACTGGCGATAATTAAGTGATTCACTAGTGACTAGCCTCAGAATATAATTCCAGAAGTTCCAGTAAAAAAAGTCATGACTAATGGAGTTTAACGGCATTGGATATGAGATGGTCGCCCAGTGTTCTGAAGCTATTGAGGTTAAGTGTCTACAACATTAGATGTCATTTTAATGGTTTAGAGGTTAAGCGTTCGTGCGAAGCCGATTATCATGGATTTCATTCTCTCTAACAAGATCGTGTATGCATGTTTGTTTAAGAAATGGAAATTCAATTTTTACGTCTATTTCCATTTGTAATACTGTTAGGATATTCATTAAATATCCTAAGAGAATTATTTTTGTAAATCTAATTCTATTGGTCAATTACTACTCGTCAATATTATGGTCGTCCTGAATATTAATCTCACTTCGAATGTTGTTTCCCATTGGTGGTCGTCCTAACTGCCAATGTCACAGACTTTAATGTTGTTCCCTATTCGACGTAACTGTATGAATACGGATTATTTGTTACGTTTTATGACCCGGACCCATATCCCTAGTCCTGGGTCCTGATTCTCTTCTGGACTCGGACCTCGTACTTTCTGGATGCTTGTAGAATACAGGTTCTACTTCAGATCAACTCTTCTTCTTTTACTCAATGGGGTTTGGGACTATTGGATTAGAGTAGCATGTCGTGTCGCCAGATGCTCGATCCTCGCTCTCGTTTACTGACTAAGGTAAACTCTTAATAGATCAAGCCCATCAAATGACGTGTTTACGTGCACTCGTAACAAGTACAACCAATTCAGGATTCAAAAACTATGATCAATCTTGTTGATCTCTATGAAACCTCACACTAAGAATAATTTATGATTAAATATGTATCATACTCAGGCAATATATTATTTATACTTTTGACTAATATTCTCTGTTCGTATTTAATTTACCAAATATTTTCGAACTCTGTTTTCTTTTTAGGTTATCTATCTCAATCAACTTTATTGTATATATGGGATCAATTAATGTTGTGTATTGTTGGTGCTGAACCGATCCAATCGAATTTCTTACATATTTTAAGTTGTTTCATAGCTATTTTCATTTTTCTATGCTGGATAAGAATTCCTGCTCATTTAATGTCTGATATAAGCCAATGCGATCAGAACAATGAAGTCAGTGCGAGAATAGAATTAAGTAAGAAAGAAATAAGTTTATTACATGAACAATTCCTTAGGATTGGTTCAGAATTACAAATTGCTGATTTCCAATTTTTAGTAAGTATAGCATATATACTCTAAAAGAAAATGAAATCCTATTTGTGTAGACTGAAGTCAGTAAATTTTATTGAAAAATGAATTTAGCCTAATTGTTGTTTAGGGACGCTAATAAACCTCTCCACTCTCAACCCTGATTACCACAATACAATTGTAAGTGTGCACTAAAACGCTTTCAATTGTTTTCAGTAAAAATTACTGCTCACTCCTTGAAAGTGGCTTTTATAAGCAAAGGCATCAGAGAGAGATGTTTCGGCAAGCAATTCGATTTATTAACGAACAATCTGTGAAAATTCTAGTGCTATTTTCACTACTCAAACTTACGTCGCACGTTAAAATGAAATTTTGTCACCATACGTAGAAGGACTCAAATTAAAGACTAATTTACTCGAAATCTATATACTTAACTTAGATATAAAATTTTTTTCTAATTGAATAAGGCAAACTTGTAATTCAAAAGTTAAAATTATTATTCCGAGTGATAGTCACCAATCGATAAACATCAAGTTCCGAATTTTGAATAGAAACATCAAGACAGCTCTTACTATATGAGGTGGAAACTTGGAGAGTCACGAGAGTCGTCATCCACAAGATACAATTGTTTATCAACAGTTGTCGACGCAAAATACATCTAATCCACTGGCCAGATACCATCAGAAACAACCTACTATGGAAGAGAACAAACCCAGACTCTAGGAGAAGAAGAAATTAGGAAAAAGTACCGGAGATGGATAAGACACACACATTATAGAAAGCACCCTGACTGCGTCACAAGACAAGACCTCATATGGAATACTCAAGGTCAAAGAAGTAGAGGAAGACCAAAGAACACATGACAATGAAAACTGAAATCAAACATGCAAAGAATGAGCAACAGTTGGATAGAACTGGAAATGAATATCTTGGACAGAGTAGGTTGGAGAATTCTGGTCGGTGGCCTATGCTCCATTTGGAGGTAACAGGCTTAAGTAAGTAAGTAAGTAAGTAACGAATGGTTACGAATCAGGTGAAAGAAATATTTTTTTGGCTTTATCAGTAAATTTAAAATCACAGTCAAAACTTCTGTCATATTTACAACGATTAATATAAACTTTATGAATTGTGATTTACGGCTAGTACGATGAAACTTTTAATCAATGAAATCTAAGCAAAATGAAGCTGTCTTTGTGGTTTCAATGTATGAAACCAAAAAGAATTCAGTAAAAGTGTTTCTTTTATCCATTTTCGGCTACATTTTAAGTTGTTTACAGACTAGATAATGCCAACAGATCATTTAAACAAGAAGTAATTAGATTAGAGACTAACTGACTGAATATGGAATGCTTAAAACCTTAGACTATTAATTCATGGAAAAAGATGTTACAGTTTTAGCAAACTGGATGGTTGAAGGCATTCGAACTGAAATCATCAACTTTGATCTTGTGCAGGTTGAGACTTGTCCACCAGAGACATACCTACAACTTTCACACTACTGATACTCTTCTGTGAGTCTGAATGTTAGATCAGTCGGTTTTTGTAGTTCTCTTGTTGAGTCACTGAGTAATCGTTGATACGATCAATATTCAGTAAGATTTTTAACCGTATAGTGGAAAGTTCATTTTACAAATATTTTAGAAAAGAATAGTAAACTACCTAATCGATCATACATTTTGTAAGTTGCTATAAATTAACAAATGTGAAGGCCATAAATTATTATTACTTAGATGAATGTGCATAGAAATCTTAAAACTGTGTTTTCGCTTTTCAAGCTACTTATATGAAAGATTTCTATTGTGAAAATTAGAACAACACAGATATAAGCGAACAATGTTATTGTTTTCAATTAGATTGTCATCAGCCTTTTACTCTCTAATATACATGAATATTTCAAATGAAGATGTTAAACCAACCAAGGCAATTTGAGTCAATAATCACAATAAAATGAAAAAGATTACGTCACTCTACACATAATAGGCAAAAGTAAAAGTTGATAATAGTTTAGTGAACGATAACACAGGTGGGGCAACCGGTTTGTGTTTAACGAAAATTACACAGTTACTCAGTAAAATAGGAAAACCATATCGTAAATCGTTCATTTGCAAAATATCAGTTCATCATATCGAACTGAACTGTTCCTGTTGCAAAACATCAATTCTTTGTCACTATTCATGCGTTTCATACAAATTCCATTGTGTTCTAACTCTTCCTTTCTTGATCTTTCCCCATCTTCTGCTGCCAGACATTACGTTGACACTCACGTCATATACTACTTATAAGTAGCTCGCACCACAATAGTAGTAGGAATAAAAGTTTTATCAATGGTAGGTCAAACGTGGATAAATAGACTTAAATTAATCATTAATGTATAGCTTCTGTTATGTGTAGAAGACAGGATCGAACACCGTTGGGAAATGATCGAGGTATACAATAGATCAAGCAACTGTTATAGTCATAACAACTTGAAAACAACTTCAGTGGGAAATGAACAATGGCATTTCAAGAACACAACAAAAAACCGGGATATGAACTCCGCAAATTGTTATAAATTCAAGCTATCTATATATGTTGATAGAATACTAAAAATGTATACCATAATAAATATTTTCTCGATAAATCCACCTTTCTAATGGTGGTCTAATAACACTATTCTCCGTAACTCTAATTAAGAATTTAGTTTATTATAATATTTGAAAATAAATCTGAGACATATTTCATCATTTTTACTATTGTAACATTACAGATAAAGAAATATTTTTTCATGGATATATTCTGTCTGTTAACTGGTACACAACAACAATACAACATCAACAATGATCATCTTGTATCGAATGATGAACTCCTATGTAAGGGGTGAATAATTAAAATTCATTCTAAATTATCTCATTATTTTGTGAACATTTTGTCATGAATTAATTTAAACTAAGCAAATATTCGATTTTATAAAATGTGACACATTTAAAAATAGAGGGCTTAAAAATGTACTCAGAGAAACTTCTTTGCTACAATGATCTAAAAGGTTCTTGATGATGATTGGATGACAATTGATTTTAATCATTTGGGCTTTACAATACAAATCTCTAGATCAATCAGAGTTAAACACTAACACCGTTGGATGCTAGTCCAGTAGTCTAGAAGTTAGGCGTTCGCTCACAAGACCGAAGGTCATGGTTTTGAATCCTGCGAGGTGCAGAAGTTGTGGATGCGCACTGCCACACTGATGAGTCCCATACCAGGATGAAACGGCCGTCTTTCAATGCTTCCAGGTTTCTAATGGTGGTCTAACAATGATCGATTGATGGTTTTAAACTTGTAAAAAACACTCATCTTCATAACTCTAATTGACAATGAATATTGTTACAAATAGTCAACATGAGTGGTTGTGCAAATATGTCGAAGTCACATGATATGTCTCAGCCCGTGGATAAATTAATTTGTCCATTCTGCTGCTATAATTCTCATGTCTTTTGACCTGGTCTTATAACCTTGGTTGTTTTTATTTTAATGCATGCTTAATTTATTTATTACACGTCTAGTTTACTGATTATAAATCCTTAGTCATGCCTCACTGCATTGAGTTCGTTCACTCCCTTTCTCCACTTCTCCTCGATTTGTTTGTACACTTTATATTCTTATGTCTACCTGCGTAAACGATTGCTTGAAATAAACTCATCCAACTGAATCTTTATTTGGCTTCTTATTGTCACTGCCACACAAACATGGTTCACGTACGTCTGAAATACAGAAAAGGAAAGGGAAATTTATTTCATTGCATATTCAATCATTCGGCTTAATTTGGAGTAAGATCGCAGGCCATTAAACTAGAAATTTCTTTTGTAAACTATGTTGGGGACGTTAGACGCCCCGAACTCATTTGGTAAAAGTCTTAATTTTGGATTTTATGTTTTAACATATGGGCTGATCAGTTGACCTTGAGATTACATTTTCCACCAGGAAAATCCTTGACTATGATTGGTTGATGTATTATTTTAGTACGCTATTTTTGTGGCTCTCCCAAGGATGTTTCTATCATGTATAAGTAAACTCCATTTTTTGTGCTTGTCAACCTCATATTTTCTAGGTGCTTGTAGAATACACTTTCTACGTCTTGTCAAGACTTCTTGATCTACTTAGTGGGGTCTTTGGGCTCCCGAATTTTAGTAGCCTATCGGGTCACTGGATCATTGGTCTTCGTTCTCGTTTACCGACTATGGTGAACTCGTAATAGTTTCAAGCATATCAATCGACGATCATCACAAACTACTACTATACAATTGCTATTCTTCTTCACTAGAATATATCTTGTTACTTTTCTAGTCTGTCACATATCCTGTAGAGGTGTAATGGTCAAAATATACTGGAAAAAGGTGAATATAACAAGCTAGTACATATACTAATTATATGTTCACCAACGTTTACTTTGCACAGTATTTATGACAATTAATTCAACTACTAACATTTTTCCAACTCAAACAACTTTTTCTTGTCAATTTTCAGTGACATCAACTGAATGGTCATCAATTTTCCAGAAATCCTGTTTAATAGATCCAAGTAAACGGAAAGAACAAAGATTATTACGTTTTGCTGAGTTAGAAAGGCAAGTTTCAAATATACAAAAGCTCACACACACACACAAAAAAGCTAATTAAGTTTCAAATAAAATATGCCTCAGTTAATACCTATTACATTGATAGATAGTAAAGTCACCTGGACAAAGACACAATTCTGCCTTGTTCTTCATTAAATAAAGATTTAAACATTGTACATTGAATTGACAATTGAATTTGAACTATGTTCATGATTAAGAAATAAACTTTCTACCATAATGAACTAAAGGTTACGCAGAAATATAATAAAGAAAAACTATGAATATAAAAAATGATAATTAATTATATTTGTTAAGGTTCTTTCTATGCCAGGTTTTTAGAAGTATCCATTAATAATACTAGAATTTGCATTACCAGGGTTGTGAAGATTGTTAAGTTACACATTTTTGAAACCATGAATCGATCAATGTTAGACCACCATTAGAAACCTGGAAGCACTGGACAGCCGTTTCGTCCTGGTACGGGACTCCTCAGAAGTGTGTAACTTAACAATCTTCACAACCGCAAATGCAAATTACCTGTGCTCACTAGTGACTAGCTTCGTGAGGAATCTTCTCCGAGTTCTAGTGGGAAGACGTAACCAGTGAAGTTCAACCTGTTCGGGTGTAGGCAGTGTCTACTGAAGACTGTGTATGAGGTTGCGCAACTCCGTGAATTGATCAAGTTAGACATTAACACCGTTAGATACCGGCTCAGTGGTCTAACGGCTAGGGCGTTCGCGCACAATACTGAGGGTCCCGGGTTCGAATCCTGCAGGGTGCAGGAGTCGTGGATGCGCACTCCTGTGGAGTCCCATACCAGGACGAAACGGCCGTCCAGTGATTCCAGGTTTCTAATGGTAGTCTAACATTGATCGATTCATGGTTTCAAAAATGAATACTAGAATTATATGCTCAGAAATGTTACTTCGTTGAAATTCATCAATCCATTAAATACCCTTGTAGGTAGTAGCTTTAACGTTATTTTATATATGAATAATTGAAAGTCACATAAATAATAGGGGATTTAACATAGTAGTTTTCATACCACAGAATAGCTGAACAATCATCATGGCTTGAATCTTATTTAAGTATTCTAATAGATGATAGCTCAGAACACTAATCAATGTGAATTCATGAAATGGTGTTTCGTATGAAAATCACCAACAAATTATCACTTAATAATCTGACACGTCAATATAATATGAACAGTATGCATCATAATGTGCAAGACTCGTGAGTTGAATGTGTTTCAGTAAAATATCGATTACTCAGCTACTGAGTTCAGATTTTATCAACATATTGAACAGGTTTAAATTTATTTGTTAGTGTTGTTGATGTTATTGACCTAAAATATGTAATTCAAGTGAAACATGTGCTATCATATGCTAATAAGGATTTATCGATCGCGGTGCTTTATTAATATCACCAATTTGTTTCCAGGTGGTTACTATTACACATGTACGTAAACATGTCATTTGATTGGCTTGAACTATTACGAGTTTACCTTTGTCAGTAAACGAGAGAGAGGATCGATGATCCGGCGACACGACAGGCTACACTAATCCGTCTGTCCCAACCCCGCCATTGAGTAAAAGAAGAAGACTTGATATGAAGTAGAACCTGTATTTTACAAACACCCAGAAAGCACGAGGTTCGAGTCCAGAATAGAATCAGCATCCCGGACTAAGGATCCGGGTCATAAATCGTTACAGATAATGCGTATTTATACATTTAGGTTGAACAGGAAACAACACTGAAATCTGTGACAACATTTGGACGACTAATCGGAAACAACATTGAAGTACGTGACACTGATAGCTAGGACGACCATAATATTGACGAGTAGTAATTGACCAATAGAACTAGACTTACAAGAATAATATCCTAACAGTTACTGCTTCACATCTGACAGGGTTACACTCCACTGGTCACGACTCTCCACTAGAACTCCGGGATTTCCTTTCGAAGCTAGTTACTAATGAGCACAAAGTAAGACACTAAATGCCACTGGATGCCGTCTCAGAGGTCTAGAGGTTAACCGTTCGTGTGTGAAACCAAAGGTCCTTGCTTTGATTCCCGCGAGCAGTGC
>OX103974.1:10391258-10417777 GCA_944470395.2 Schistosoma turkestanicum | reverse complement strand
TGCAGGCTTGGGCTACCCAAATTGATCCAATGTTTGCGTGAGAGGATAGTGACATCAGATGCAGTATCTATTTGCATTCTACACAAATAACCGTTAATATTAAGAGTAATAAATTTCCTCTCACCTGGTTATGAGCTTTGGCAGGAAGATATTAGGCTCAATGCATTGGTACTGGATCTAGGAACAGGCTTCTTAGCACTTCTGGATTGCTTTGGCTTTTTCTGTAGGCAAAAGCCATCTTTATGACCGATGACTTTACACTTCCTGCATCTATGCTGCCTAAATGGGCAGTTCCGTACATAGTGCCATGAGCCGCAGTGCCAGCAAGCAGAAGGTGGATTCATTTTGGGTTTTTGGGCAGAATTGGAGCCAGGTGAACTGGGTTTAGCATGGGCAGACTTATAATGATTAGGTGGCTGCTGTACCAAATGAATTTCAGATCGGCTTGAACTACCACTCTGAACTATAGTCAAGTCTCGTTGTAGGTTAGTGAGACGTTGGTACTCATTAGCCATGTCACTAAGGGTGAGCTTCGGATCTTGCTCTAACCGACATAGTAGCCTTGTTCTAATGTCACTGAACTTACTCGACTGGAGGCTGCAGATGAGTATAAGGGCTTTGAACTGGTCTTCCGACAAAGACTTCAACCGAAAGCGTTCGCATTCACGGTTGACGATGCCCACGTGCGTAAGAAAATCATCATCTTCGTTCATAATTAGCTTCAAACATCGATAACGAGTATTAAATAGTGACGAGTTGTCTCCAAAGTGTTGGCTTAAAGTCTGGACAGTCTCAGAAAACGAACAATCTCGTGGGTTCAAAGGCAGGATCAAATTACAGTACTTATCCAGCTCACTTGCGCCCAACTTTCGAAGTAGCAGCCGAACCTTCCAAGCACCATCTTGGTTGGCGAAATCAAATTTAAATAAATCTTCATAACGCCGGAACCACATGTCAAAAGTGACATTTGCATCAGGATCATAATGAAGTTCAGATATGCTATTTGCGATGCCGTCGACTGATGGAGCTGTGGTTGCATTAGATGAGCTGGGCTGTGAGGAAGGGGAAATCTTCATGTCTGTCAACATCTGCATCAGTTTCAGCTGCTGCTCAAGTAATAATTCTAGTTTGGCAGGATCCATATTTCCAAAAGCACCGTCGCCACTGATAAGTTCGTCACTTAGTATGCTTGAGGCTATTACGAGTTTACCTTAGTCGATAAACGCGAACGAGACTTTTACCAGCTTCCAGGGAGGCTACCTTGAATACCCAAAATCGAAATAGAAGGCTTTGTAAGCGTAGAAAGTATATTCTACAAACACCCAGCAATCACAGTACAATCAAGCATACAACTCTCGTTTATTTATACAACATAGGAACGTCCTTGAGACAGTTAAGAAAATAGCATACTAAAATACACTGCAGCCAATCACAGCCATGGATTTTGCTGGTGGGAATTGAAATCTCAAGGTCATCTGATCAGCCCATGCTGGCGAAACGTGAAAACCAAAATACGGCATTATCAAGCGAATTTTGGGGATCTAACATCCCCAACAAAATGAATATCCACGACTGAGTAGGTAGACGAATTCTTGTCGGTGGCCTATGCTCCATTTGGAGGTAACAGGCTTAAGTAAATAAGTAAGTAAGCAACGATTGGTTACGAATCAGGTGAAAGTAATATTTGTTTACAGACTAGATAATGCCAACAGATTATCTAGACAAGAAGTAATTAGATTAGAGACTAACTGGTTGAATATGGAATGCTTAAAGACTTCGACCATTAATTTATGGAAAAAGATGTTACAATTTTAGTAAATTGGATGGTTGAAGGCATTCGAAATGAAATCATCAACTTTGATCTTGTGCAGGTTGAGACTTGTCCACCAGAGACATACCTACAACCTTTATACTACTGATACTCTTTTGTGAGTTTGAACTTTAGTTCATTCGGTTTTTGTAGTTCTCTTGTTAAGCCATTGAGTAACTGTTCATATGATCAATGTTCAGTAAGTTTTGTTGTTTAACCGCATAGTGAAAAGTTTCTTTTTACAAATATTTTGGAAAAGAATAGTAAACTACCTGGTAGATCATAGATTTTGTAAGTTGCTATAATTTAACAAATGTGAAGGCCATAAATTTTTATTACTTAGATGAATGTGCATAGAAATCTTAAAACTGTGTTTTCGCTTTTCAAGCTACTGATATGAAAGATTCCTTTTGTGAAAATTAGAACAACACAATATGTAAGCGAACAATATTATTGTTTTCAATTAGATTGTCAACAGCCTTTTACTCTCTAATATACATATGAATATTTATATGATACTGTTAAACTAATCAAGGCGATTGACGATTCAATAATCACAATAAAATGAAAAAGAGATTACGTCACGCTACACATAATAGGCAAAAGTACAAGTTGATAATAGTGTAGTGAACGATAACACAGGTGGTGCAACCGAATTGTATTTAACGAAAATTACACAGTTACTCAGTAAAATCGGAAAACCATATCGTAAATCGTTAATTTGCAAAATATCAATCAGTTCATCATATCGAACTGGACTGTTCCTGCTGCAAAACATCAATCCATTGTCACTGTTAATGCGTTTCATACAAATTCCATTGTGTTCTAACTCTTCCTTTCTTGATCTTACCCCATGTTCTGCTGCCAGACATTACGTTGACACTCACGTCATATACTACTTATAAGTAGCTCGCACCACAATAGTAGTAGGAATAAAAGTTTTATCAATGGTAGGTCAAACGTGGATAAATAGACTTAAATTAATCATTAATGTACAGCTTCTGTTATGTGTACAAACAGGATCGAACTCCGTTTGGAAATGATAGAGGTATACAATATGTCAAGCAACTGTTATAGTCATAACAACTTGAAAACAATTTCAGTGGGAAATGAATAATGGCATTTCAAACCATAGTAAATATTTTCTCAATAAATCCAGGTTTCTAATCGTGGTCTGATAACACTAATCTCCATAACTCTAATTAAGAATTGACTTTAGTTTATTATAATATTTGAAAATAAATCTTGAGACATATTTCATCATTTTTACTATTGTAATATTACAGATAAAGAAATATTTTTTCATGGATATATTCTGTCTGTTAACTGGTACACAACAACAATACAATATCAACAATGATTATCTTGCATCGAATGATGAACTCCTATGTAAGGGGTGAATAATTAAAATTCATTCTACATGTGTACATTTTGTCATGAATTCATTTAAACTAAGCAAATATTCGATTTTGTAATAGAGGGTTTAAAAATGTACTCAGAGAAACTGCTTTGCTACAATGATCTAAAACGTTCTAGATGATGGTTGGATGAGAGTTGATTTTAATCATTTGGGCGTTACAATACAAATCGCTAGATCAATCAGAGTTAGACATTAATACCGTTGGATGCTGGTCCAGTAGTCCAGACGTTTAAGCGTTCGTTCACAAGACCGAAGGTCATGGTTTCGAATCCTGCGAGGTGCAGGAGTCGTGGATGCTCACTGCTACTGATGAGTCCCATACCAGGACGAGACGGCCATCATTCAGTGCTTCTAGCTTTCTGATGATGATCTAACAATGATTGATGGTTTCAAATGTGTAAAAACACTAGTCTCCATAACTCTAATTGACAATGAATATTGTTTCACTATAGCTAGATTTCAAGACATCCGTTCATTACTAACGAGAAATAAGTTCCCATTACATTTATAGATGACCATATTCCGATAAGCTTACCCATCCATCACATGATAACATTTATAGAAAAAACGTTTTAACGTCTATAATTAAATTTACAGAATTAAAATAAACTGTTACTCTCAAAAAAGCGTTATCACATATTTGCCTAATATCAGACCCTTATTCATAGCTACTTGTTTAAAAAGTGTATCTGAACATATACATTGGATGTTTGATTAATCAATATTGAATATTTTTCATTTTAACATGAATATCTACATCAACAGAATGCAATATAATCGCTTGATTCATTTTCGAATAATCAGTATTAGTGGATGGAAATACTAGTGTAGTAGTGTATGCGTAAATATGTCGAAGTCACATGGTTTGTTCCAGCCTGTGGACAAATTAAATTAGTCCATTCTACTGCAATAATTCTTATGTCTTTTGACCTAGTCAATCATTCACTAATAAACTTGGTTGTTTTTATTTGAGTGCATGCTTATTTCGTCTATTACACGTCTAGCTTACTTTAGTCTGATAATAAATACTTGTTCATGCCTCATCGGATTGAGTTCGTTCACTCTCTTTCTCCACTTTGCCTCGATTTGTTTGTACGCTCTATATTCTCATGTCTACATGCTTAAATGATTACATGAAATAAACTCATCCAACTGAATTTGTATTCGGATTCTTATTATCACTGTCACACGAACATGGTTCACGTAAGTCTGAAATACAGAAAACGACAGGGAAATTTATTTCATTGCATATTCAATCATTCGGCTTAATTCGGAGTAAGATCACAGGCCATTAAACTAGAAATTTCTTTTGTAAACTATGTTGAGGATGTTAGATCCCCAGAAATCACTTGATAAAAGTCCTAATTTTGGATTTTATTTTTTCGAGCATGATCTGATCAGTTGACCTTGACATCAAATCTCCCACTCCGGAAAATCCTTGGTTGTTATTGGTTGATGTATTATTTTAGTACGCTATTTTTGTTACCATCGCAAGGACCTTTCTATCATATGTAAATAAACTCCATTTGTGTGCTTTTGGACCTCGACTTTTCGAATGCTTGTAGAATACACATTCTACATCTGATCAAGACTTCTTGACCTACTTAGTGGGGTCTTGGGACGCGTGGATTAGAGTAGCCTATCGTTTCACTGGATCATTTGTCTTTGCTCTCGTTTACCAACTAAGGTGAACTCTTAATAGTTTCAAGCAAATCAATTGACGATCATCGCAAACTACTACTATACAATTGCTAGTCTTCTTCACTAGAATATATCTTGTTACTTTTCTAATCTGTCACATATCCTATAGAGGTGTAATAGTCAAAATATACTGGAAAAAGGTGAATATAACAAGCTAGTACATATACTAGTTATATGTTCATCAACGTTTACTTTGTACAGTATTTATGCCAATTAATTCAACTACTAACTTTTTTCCAACTTAAACAACTTTTTCTTGTCAACTTTCAGTGACATCAACTGAATGGTCATCAATTTTTCAGAAATCCTGTTTAATAGATCCAAGTAAACGGAAAGAACAAAGATTATTACGTTTCTCTGAGTTAGAAAGGTAAGTTTCAAATATCCAAAATCTCACACATTAATAAATAGTAAAGCACCCGGACGAAGACACAATTCTGCCTTGTTCTTGATTTCATATGAATTAAATTGTAATTCAATGATTGAGAAACTAAACAACAACTATACTACTGAATCACATTAAAGAAAAATTCAAACATTGTACATTGAATTGACAATTGAATTTGAACTATGTTCATGATTAAGAAATAAACTTTCTACCATAATGAACTAAAGGTTACGCAGAAATATAATAAAGAAAAACTATGAATATAATAACTGTTAATTAATTATATTTGTTAATATTCTTTCTGTTACCAAGTTTTTAGAAGCATCCATTATTAATACTAGAATTTGCATTACGGGGTTGTGAAGATTGTTAAGTTACACATTTTTGAAACCATGAATCGATCAATGTTAGACCACCATTAGAAACCTGGAAGCACTGGATGGCCGTTTCGTGCTGGTATGGGACTCCTCAAAAATGTGTAACTTAACAATCTTCACAACCCCGTAATGCAAATTACCTGTGCTCACTAGTGACTAGCTTCGTGAGGAATCTTCTCCGAGTTCTAGTGGGAAGACGTGAACAGTGAAGTTCAGCCTGTTCGGGTGTAGGCAGTGTCTACCGAAGATTGTGTATGAGGTTGCGCAACTCCGTGAATTTGATCAAGTTAGACATTAACACTGTTAGATACCGGCTCAGTGGTCTAACGGCTAGGGCGTTCGCGCAAAATACCGAAGGTCCCAGGTTCGAATCCTGCGGGGTGCAGGAGTCGTGGATGCACACTCCTGAGGAGTCCCATTCCAGGACGACACGGCCGTCTAGTGATTCCAGGTTTCTAATGGTAGTCTAACATTGATCGATTCATGGTTTCAAAAATGAATACTAGAATTATATGCTCAGAAATGTTACTTCGTTGAAATTCATCAATCCATTAAAAACCATTGTAGGTAATAACTTTAAAAAGTTATTTTATCTATGAATAATTGGAAGTCACATAAATAATAGGGGATTTAATACAATAGTTGATACACTACAGAATAGCTGAACAATCATCATGGCTTGAATCTTAGTTAAGTATTCTAATAGATGATAGCTCAGAACACTAATCAATGTGAATTCATGAAATGGTGTTTCGTATGAAAATCACCAACAAATTATCACTTATTCATCTGACACGTCAATGGACTATGAACAGTATGCATCATAATGTGCAAGACTCGTGAGTTGAATGTGTTTCAGTAAAATATCGATTACTCAGCTACTGAGTTCAGATTTTATCAACATACTGAACAGGTTTAAATTTATTTGTTAGTGTTGTTGATGTTATTAACCTAAAGGGATGTAATTCAAGTGAAACATGTGCTATCTTATGCAAATATGCTAATAAGGATTTATCGATCGCGGTGCTTTATTAATATCACCAATTTGTTTCCAGGTGGTTACTATTACACATGTACGTAAACATGTCATTTGATTGGCTTGAACTATTACGAGTTTACCTTTGTCAGTAAACGAGAGAGAGGATCGATGATCCGGCGACATGACAGGCTACTCTAATCCGACTGTCCCAACACCGCCGTTGAGTAAAAGAAAAAGACTTGATGTAAAGTAGAACCTGTATTCTACAAACATCCAGAAAGTACGAGGTTCGAGTCCAGAAGAGAATCAGGATCCCGGACTAAGGATCCGGGTCCGGGTCATAAAACGTTATAGATAATGCGTATTTATACATTTAGGTTGAATAGGAAACAACACTGAAATCTGTGACAACATTTGGATGACCAATCGGAAACAACATTGAAGTGCGTGACATTGATAGTTAGGACGTCCATAATATTGACGAGTAGTAATTGACCAATAGAACTAGACTTACAAGAATAATATCCTAACAGTTACTGCCTCACATCCGACGGGGTTGAACTCCACTGGTCACGACTCCCCACTAGAACTCTGGGAATCCCTCTCTAAGCTAGTTACTAATGAGCACACAGTAAGACACTAACGACACTAACGTCTCAGAGGTCTAGAGGTTAACCGTTCGTGTGTGAAACCAAAGGTCCCTGCTTTGATTCCCGCGAGCAGTGCCGACGATGAGTCCTATACTAGAAAGAAACGGCGGTCCAGTTTTTACAGATTTCCAATTGCAGTTTAACAATGATCGATCCATAATTTCACTGAAACTCAACTCTCTGCATAGCTCTATCATGAAAATTGTAACCTGATTAATTTATACAAGATAAACAGATATTGCAAGATGATTGTTTTCTTTATTACTGAATTTACACTGTAGATTACGTAATACTGAAGATCGTCTCATGAAAATGCAACATCAATTAGACATTTATAAAATTAGATTAAAAGAAGCATCCGATGAAATTTCGCATAGTAAACGTTTAATTAGTCAATATGCTCCAAAGAAAGATTATTTACCTGATAAGGTATGTTTACAAACAGATTTTGGTTTAGATCATTAAATCAGTTCAATTATCAAGTGTTGTTATCCCAATAGGTTTAACATTATCCACCCTAAGGAATGCAGTTATGTCAATGAGTGAAGTTATGATAATTGTATTGAACTCATTGAAATTTAATTCTATCCAAACAATTCCTTGAATATATCACATGAATGAGTGGCAGTTAGTACACTTATTCATTTTTTGAAATTAACTGTTTGACACTAAAGAGAAAATGACAAAAGTTATATATTTCACTTCTTACAGTGTATTAATCAAAATTCGCATTACGGGGTTGTGAAGATTGTTAAGTTACACATTTTTGAAACCATGAACCGATCAATGTTAGACTACCATTAGAAACCTGGAAGCACTGGACGGCCGTTTCGTCCTGGTATGGGACTCCTCAGCAGTGCGCATCCACGACCCCTGCACCCCGCAGGATTCGAACCCAGGACCGTTAGATACCGGCTCAGTGGTCTATCGGTTAGGGCGTTCGAGCACAATACCGAAGGTCCTGGGTTCGAATCCTGTGGGGTGCAGGAGTCGTGGGTGCACACTGCTGAGGAGTCCTATACCAGGACGAAACGACCGTCCAGTGCTTCCAGGTTTCTAATGGTGGTCTAACATTGATCGGTTCATGGTTTCAAAAATGTGTAATCAAAATTTGACAGTATCATATCTCAATATACTGATGTACTGTGAACCAATCAGAAGTGATCTGACGAGAAGGCTATTGGCTGACCATCAGAAAATGTCCTAGAAGATGAATGCATATCATTGGTTAAGAAATTCCAATGGGAAATTATCAAACCTTGGCCAATCGTTTTATTATTGTAGTTTGTATAAAAATCTGATTCACATGTAGATAACATTTTAATGTACGATCAATTATTGTACTGCAGTGATTTATTCATAAATGTAATCAGCTAGCCTTTCAATATACTACTGAACACTAGTTCATGGTTTTAAATATAATTGCTCTGTAAATGTTGACAAAGTAATAATAAGATCAAATTAACCACATTTGGAAACCTAAAAGGATTGGACAACCGTTTTTTTCTATGGTGGGACTTGTTGGCAGTGCGCATCCACAAACCTTCGAAAATGAATCGAAATCAGGACCTTCAGTCTCGTACGCGAACGCTTAGGTCTTCTGATATCAGACATTGATACCTTTGGATGCTGGCTCAGTTTTACAGATGTTACACATTGACTAGCGAGACCAACGGCCTTAGGTTCGATTCCCACTTGTGAGTAGTGGATGTGGATTGTTGGTAAATCCTTTCTATAGAACAAAAAGGCTATTCACTATTTCTAGGTTTCCAATGCTTTTCCAATAATATTGATCCGTTCATGATTTCAATCAAACTCCACAATCTTCACAACCCGAATTTCTAAACGTACTTTTTGATGATATTACATTCTTTGATTAAGTTGGTTTGATCATGAAGTTTTCATCATTACCAAGATTTGACTTGATAATTTCAAGTCAATTGAACATAGACCCGGTGAACTGTTATTTCCAGATTGCTTAGTTAAAAGAAGTGCAAATGAAATTATAGATTTAAGTATATAACCTGAAAACCAATACACGATTATCGTTAAATTGAATTCAGTTCAGCACATCCATTCAATACAAAAATCTCTCTGAACTTACTTAAATCTCTTTAGAAGAGCAACCAAACTCATTGATTTTCCGATAACCATTGTTCAACATATAAGAAAACGAAACGATTGACCTCTATAATATTTAACTAGGGTTATGGAGATTAGTGTTTCTGTACATTTGAAATCATCAACCAATCATTGTTAGATCACCATTAGGAACCTGAAAGCACTGAAAGACGGCCTTTTCATCCTGGTATGGAACTCACCAGTGGCAGTGCGCATTCTTGACTCCCGCACCTCTCAGGATTCGAACCCGGGACCATCCGTCTTGTGCGCGAACGCCTGACCTCTGAAACACTAAGCCGGCATCCAACGGTATTAATGTCTAACTCTGATTGATCTAGGGATTTTGTGCGATCTCACCCATTTGTCTTTAGTAGTTACTGCCTACACCCTTCAGGATTCCACTCCACTGGTCACGTATTCTCATTAGAACTCCGAGAATTCCCTCACGAATTTCCTCACTGTTATCATTATTGTCTATTCGTTCACTGTCAGCATATTCATTTGATTGCCTTATTCCTTGATCTAAATCCTTGCCTTATGGTGTGTTCTTTTTTTCTATTTGGTTTGACAAATAGGATTTTTATTTTATTATGGTGCTTGTCTACTACTGCTGACTAATCTGACTGTCGAAGTATTATATATATTCGCTGGATTTATTTTTATTGCTCCTCTGTGTCAGAACTCTGCACTCTTTCTCTGCTGAAAATGTGGCCCAAATTCGTTTACGTGCATAAAATGAAAATACCTCCGAATGTTTGGTGATAGTGTTAATTATTGATATTCATTCAGATGAAATTGTATCTGCTTTATTGATTACATGTTGATATTTATTGAAGTAAAACAACATTACTGTTCTGTTACGCATGCACGTAAACATGTCATTTTGATATGCTTGAACTATTACGAGTTCACCTTAGTCGGGAAATAAGAGCGAGGATCGAGGATCCGGCGACACGACAGGCTACTCTAATTCGAATGTTTCAACCCCCCCCCCACTGAGTAAAAGAAGGAGGCTTGATATGAAGTAGAACCTGTATTCTACAAACATCCAGGAAAGTACGAGGTCTGAGTTCAGAAGAGAATCAGGATCCCGGACTAGGGATCCGGATCCGGGTCATAAAATATTATAGACTATGCGTATTTATATATTTAGGTCGAATAGAAAACAGCATCGAAGTTTGTGACATTGACAGTTAGGGCAACCTATAGAACAAAAATAATCGAAGTGACAGTGATACTCAGGATGACCAATCAGAAACAACATTGAAGTACATGACATTGATATCGAGGACGATCATAATATTGACCAATAGGAATCGACCAAATAGAATTTACACCTTAAAAAATGATTCTTCGTAGAATATTTGGTGAATATCCTAACATGCTCATTTAAACGTTTGATTGTGATAATAAGAAAATAATTAATCCATTTTATTTATTTATTTAATATTTCATGAAGGTTGACGAACTCATTGATCCCATGATGAATAATTCATCAATAAGCCGAGTGAAATGGAAATCGAATTTGCATAAACTAACACTATTAAAGAATGTTGCACAGAATTATTTTGGCGTAAATACTGCTGGCAGTTCGAATTCTTTCAAACAGTCGCAAATTATGCAAACTGAAAACGATTGAAACGATTAAATAAAAATCAAAGAAAATAGTAGTTTGAAATATAGTAATTTTTTTAGCAACTCGATCATTTAATTTTATATTAAAATTGTGTTTTTCTTTTTTTTACTAGTTGTCTTTGTTTTTCAAAGCCAAATAAAATCAAATTACTTACTTTCTTACTTACGCCTGTAACCCACAATGGAGCATAGGCCGCTCACCAGTTTTCTCCAACCAACTCTGTCCTGGGCTTCCCTTTCCAGTTCCACCCAATTTTTGTTCATCCTTCTCACATCTTTCTCTATTTCTCGGCGAAATGTGTTCCTTGGCCTTCCTCTTTTCCATATGCCTTGAGAGTTCCATGTGACGGCTTGTCTCGTGACACAGTTAGGTGCTTTCCGCAATGTGTCCTATCCACTTCCACCACTTCTTCCTGATTTTCTCCTCCACTGGAATCTGGTTTGTTTTCTCCCACAGTACGTTGTTGCTGATGGTGTCTGGTCAACGAATCCGAATTATTTTGCATAGACAACTGTTAATAAACACTTGTATCTTCTGGATGATGGCTTTGGTAGTTCTGCAAGTTTCCGCTCTATACAGTAGAACTGTCTTGACATTTGTATTGAAAATCATGATTTTGGTGTTGATGGATATTTGTTTTGAGTTCCAGATATTTTTCAACTGTAGAAATGCAGCCCTCGCTTTGCCAATCCGCGCCCTCACATCTGCATCCGATCCACCTTGATTGTCGATGATGCTGCCAAGATATGTAAAGTTGTCAAGGTCTTCCAAAGAATCTCCACCAAGAGTGATTTGGTTGGTGCCTGTTGTGTTGCATCGGAGAATTTCGCCTTTCCCTTTATGTATGTTGAGACCTACTGCTGCAGAGGCTGCTGCTACACTGGTCGTCTTCTCTTGCATTTGTTGTTGAGTGTGCGATAGAAGAGCCAGATCATCTGCGAAGTCCAGAAAGTCCAGCTGAGTCCTAACTGTCCATTGGATACCGTGCTTCCCTTCAGATGTCGACGTCTTCATAATCCAGTCGATCACCAGGAGAAAGAGAAAACGTGAGAGTAAGCAACCTTGCCTGACACCGGTCTTCACCTCAAAAGAGTCTGTCAGCTGTCCTCCGTGTACGATTTTGCAGTTGAATCCATCATAAGAATTCCGTATGATGGTAACTATTTTCTCAGGCACCCCGTAGTGTCGAAGAAGCCTCCACAGTGTGTTTCCTCTGTCCACGCTATCGAATGCTTTCTCGTAGTCGATGAAGTTGATGTGGTGAGTTCCATTCAATTGATTGTTCCACAATGATCCGTAATGTAGCAATTTGGTCAGTACACGATCGATCCTTGTACGAAATCCTGGCCTAGTCTGATCTTCGAAGTTAGCAGGCGTTCTACGAAGTCCTCTTCATTATCTGTTTAACAATGCCCTGTTGAAGACTTTGCCTGGTATTGAAAGAAGAGTGTTGCCTCTGTAGTTCTCACACTTGGTATTTTGATCAAATGAAAACAAATAGTTTAACTGGAATATATGTGCGTCATGTCAAAAACCAGTTTCATGACTTTGTATACACGCACTGATTCTAAACCCAGGGACTACCAATAAAATCCGCGCAACCGAATTCGGACTTCGATGTGTTCGGCTAAATGGGTGGATATCTTCGACCTCATCACCAGAAAATTCAAGTACTAATACCTCTTCATGCGCCAAATGCTTTTCAGTGTTGCGCTGCCTGAGATCATTTTATGTTTTGAACTATAGAAATGCTTCGATCTACGCAAAGTCTTATACTTATAATAATAATCATGTGCTTAAAACTGATTAGTCTCAAGATGCGACGGTTCCAGAAGTTCTGATGAGAAGCCGAGATAGTTGTCCATCACAGAATATAAAAGATAGTCACGTATTATCGTGAATTAATTAACGTCAGACATACATATCATAGATGCCACCTCAGTGTTCTCGAGGTAAATTGTGTGCACCTAAGACTGGATTCTAAGCAACTGGATACACACTTCTGTACTGTATAAAACCAGTTATCTAGGGCTTCTTAGTTTTCAACGAAAGTTTGACTGGGATCAGTTTGTAATTTGAAATATTAAACTTCGACCATCTTCACAAAGTCCTATATTGACATATTTGTGTAGTTGTTCATGTTGGTCGAATTCTATCGATCAAGTTGGGCTGTGATCACTCGTTCACGTTATTTGTTATTGCGTGAACTTTGTTATATTATGTTAGAGGTAATTAGAGACGACAGAAAGAGAGAGAGACTTGAGCTCAAGTTTCATGCTAGCTGTTGCATATCAGCAGTCATCTTTCAAGAAACAATGATTCTGGTGAGATTTGAACCTGCATTAGTTACTGTTACAATCAGAGGCGTTAACAAAGATGGAACATTCACGCCTGATTCTCCGTAAGAATGGATTATTCTCACTAGTCACACATTGAGTAGTAATATTTGCTGTGTTTCACTAGCACTTATTAAAATCCCAATTCCCCACTTTTGAATTCATTTGCATGAACAATCAGTATCTTCAATAAAGCTAATACTTTTAATAGCATTAGCTGTTGAGAAATCACAGAAAAATATTTAGATTGAGACAGCTATATACAAAATTTCCATAGAGAAATTTTACAAACTTTCATTTGTGGAAAGTACAATTCGTCTAATGATGATAATAATCTACTTTTTAAGTTTTCCAAAGTTTTGTTTAGTTAAATGATTGTTATAATAAGAGGGAAATTGTATAAATTGTATTGGTCTTACGATCAATTGCTGAATTTATTCCCTGATTGTTGGTTGGCAATACTTCAAGTGGTGTCCGTCAGCGCTGTCCACTAACTCCATTCTTGTTTAACTTTTTCGTAGATATGCTTTTAGAGTTAACGTTATCTTCGTCTGAATGTTTAGTGGTGGATCTTCTACCAAGACACTCGTTTGTTGACCTAGTTCTGTTTGGTGAAGACGCTGACAAAATGAAGATTCTTCTGACTTCAATAAACAACAATGCAAGCATATTCTGGATGCGATTCTCACCGTCAAATATCCAAATGTTATTTCAAGATTGGCTTGCGTTGCGACCAGAATTAGTGATAGGGGATGAAGTAGTTGAGCGTGTTGACAACTTCAATTATCTGGGGAGTCTCGTCAGCGTTGTTGGCCTAGTTACTGAAGAAATCTCAGCACGCATACAGAAGGCTCGATTGGCTTGTGACAACTTGCGTCACTTATGGCTCAGGCGAGATATCTGTTTGCTAATCAAAGGACGAGTGTACAGTACAGCAGTTCGCTCTGTCGTACTTTATGGCTGTGAAACATGGCCAGTGAGAGTAGAAGATATTTGTAGATTGCTTGTCTTCGATCATAGGTGTCCCCAAAGCATTGCACGTGTATCCTAGGACAGTCGAGTAAGCAATGCTGTCGTTAGGAAACGAGTACTACGTAGGATTGCAAATCAATAGATGAAGTATTGGAACTTCATCCGTTGAGGTGATTAGGACATGTGTTACGTATGCTCAAACACAAACTGCCTCGACGAGCTACGTTCTGTGGTGCAGGAATAAGTTAGACGAAAGCTAGGGGCGGCCAGACCAAACCATGACAGAAACCCATGAAGTTACTAACAAGTTGACTGAGTCATGTCGGTTGGTGTCGACTACCTGTTTGGGGTCTGCGAGATGATAGTAATTGATGGTTACAGACCTCGAATGACATGGCTCAAAACCGTTTGCAATGGCACCGGTGCATTTATTCTTTGTGTACTCTCAAATTCTAATCACCTGAATTCCTCATCATCTGTATCTCTTTCTAAAGTTATCTCACCGAATTATACTTGAGTAATATCTTCAAACCCTAATCTTTTCCATTACTAGTAATACTTTTACTATCTCTACAACCACGAAGTTTAAACTGACAATTGTGTTTCTGTGCTAATGTGGTATGGCAATCTGAACTGATGTACTTACGTACGATGTTCTACGTTGTAAACCCAAAGTGAATGTAGGATTAGTTTTTTCACGTTATAATAATAATAAACTGGAGGTGTATCACATAATTCTTTGTATTTTCTTGAAGAGAGCAAAAAAAAAGATTGCTGTACAAGAATACGAATTCATTTTATTTCTCGAGGTTCTCATCAGCTACTTACATCAATATCTCAGTATCAAAGTTAGCATAGACATTGACTTAACTGTTAATACGAAGGTGATGAGAGATCCATATGTGTCTCTTGATGCTGATAAGTTATTAAGGTCATAAAAATATGTTAAGGTCTAATTAAGTTTAAGAGGAAATGTTCCAGAATATCCGACCAGTGATTTGAAATCAGAAAGTTAACAAACTTTTAGTTGGTTGTGTGTGTGTTGAAACAACCAAGATCAGATAAATGATGATAAAGTGTCATATGAGCTGAAGTCAGTCAATTAGAATCGAAATGATGCATTCACAAGTAATTAAAATGATATAATTAATCAAAGCATAAGAAAGAGACGAAAAAAACGGTGTTGTAACAAAATGGATAGAATTTTACTAAAGTGAAGAAAGATTTATTACGCATTCTTTCTGAACATAAATTTGGTTTCAGTTGTTTGACGGCTATAACTTCAGCAAATTTTAGATAGGGAGTCGATTGTTTATTAGTCATCTTGGTGAAATTCAATGTATCCACATGATATCCTGTATCAAGATGTCTCAAGTTCGTATTGCTGAATGCTTTGAATCTCCTTGACTGTAGACTTTTATGATGTTTTTTTTTAATCGAACTTGGGCCCTTCTTCCTGTTCTCGCCATATAACTGATTAGACAGTTAGTGACATGTGAATTGGTATACAGAGTTGATGGTGACATAAAAGAGACAACTGTTGACTTTAAATTATGTTAAAGAACATGTTTTGGTCAAAACAATCAATTTAGCTGTAGCATATGCTCTGCAGTTTTTAATCTTAGGTTCACCATCTCCTTAAATTTGAATTGAATAAAAACAAGTTTTTTGTTCAATATAGTTTTGTGACGCCTGCACGTAAACACGTCAACTTGATATACTTAAATTATTTCGAGTTTACCTGGTCGCAAAAACGATAGCGAGGTTCGAGGATCCGGTGACACTACATGATACTCAAATCCGATTATCCCAAACCCCATATTTAGTAAAAATAAGAAGACTTGATATGAAGTAGAACCTGTATTCTACAAACATCCAGAAAGTACGAGGTCCGAATCCAAAAGCCAGGACCGAGTCCTAGTCCTGGTCCTGGTCATAAAACGTTACAGATAATGCACATTTATACAATTTGGTCGAACAGGAAACAGCATCGAATTCTGTGACGTTGACAGTTAAGACGACCGATAAGAAGCAACATTTGTAGTGACATTGATAGTCAGGACAACCAATAAGAAACAACATTGGAGCACGTGACACTGATATCTAGGACGACCACAAAACTGACCGGTAGGAATTCACCAATAGGAATAGACCAATAATTCTCTTAGGATATTGGATGAATATCTTAACAAGTTTGGATTATTTGTCTTCAAGTTTTCTGTATATTATCTTGATAAATTTCTCTGGTTATTCATCGCCATTTGAATACTTGTTAGTTATTCATTAGTTCCTCTCCCAGTGTATCGACAGTACACATACCTCGAGTAATCCATCAAGATTACGAATGAAAATATCTTCCAGAATAGGTCTTAACAGACTTCCCATCTCTAAAGCATCGTTTCTTTCCTCAGAAGATCCTTGAATACACTCATGAATCTTTACTCTGTTGAATTAATTAGCCTGAGTTTGGTAATAATGCTATTTTAAATGATGTTACTATTGAAATCAACTGGAATAACAGTCTCTTCACATTGTCTCAAAAAACAAGTTTCATACAATATTCTAAAAGAATTATTTGTAAGTTTAGTTCGATTGGTCAATTCCTATTGGTTAATTCCGACTGGACGTCTTAACTATCAATGTCACATACTTCAAATATTGTTTCCTATTCGACCTAACTGTATAAATACGCATTGTCTGCAATGTTTTATGACCCGGATCCGTAGTCGGGGATCCTGATTCTCTACTGAACTCAGACCTCGTGCTTTCTGAGTGTTTGTAGAATACATGTTCTACTTCATATCAAGCCTTCTTCTCTTATTCAATCGTGGTTTCGGACAGTCGGATTAGAGTAGCATATCGTGTCGCCGGATCCTCGCTCTCGTTTACTGACGAAGGTAAACTCGTAATAGATCAAGCATATCAAATGACGTGTTTTATCGTGCATGCGTAACAGTTACCACAAGTTGGCTATCATTCATTTGTTTCATATCCAATTACCATTTAGAGTAAAGCAATTTGATGCAAGCTTTTGAAATAAAACACACATTGATATCATAGTTTAGATTTGTTATGCTCGTCACCTGATATGCTCGAAACTGTTACGGGTTCGTCTTAGGCTAGTCTGATCCGTTGACCCAAAGGAACTAACGAAAAAGTCTTGAAATAACGTAGAAAGTATATTCTACAAACACCCATTAAGCACAATCATATCAAGCACACAAATTGCGTTTATTTACACTTCATAGAAACGTCCTTGGGAGAGTCACAAAAATAGCACACTAAAATAACACAGCGACCAATCACAGACAAGGATTTTCCTGGTGGGAAATGTGACCTCAAGGTCAACTGATCAGCCCATGCTCGGAAATAATTTCAATGAGTAGGTGACGATGTAGTTTCAGCATTCAAAACGATTCAATTAACCGCTATAACAGAATCCTATCATTATGATGATGGCTTACAATATAAATTTGTATATCACTGAAAATAAAAACATAATCTACAGAACTTGTTGATTTTAAACTCTGGATTGCATGCATTTCAATGACCGGTTATTCAAATATAAATAAATATTAAAATAGGAGTAAAAATAAATGCGGATTTATAAAATTACACAACTTCAGTTTATCATTGTTAAGGCGTTTCCTCTTCTAAAACACGTAAAAACTAAGTAAGGACAAATGTTCAATAGTTTGATAAACAATAATACACAAATCTACACCAGTAACAGATATATATATAGATATATCCTTCAAAGACGAGGATGATTTGTTTTGATATTTATATTATCCTCCTTTGAAAAACAGTTATTAATCTTGAGCTCTCTAATTATTTATTACACAATATAATTAGATAGGTTTCTTCATATTATCATGTGACAAGACAATTATAACACTTGCTCTACAACAAATGAACACATATTTATGAACAATGTAGTAATACTGTAGTGATCGATAACACAGGTGGTGCAACCGAATTGTATTGAACGAAAATTACAGAGTTACTCAGTAAAATCGGAAAACCATATCGTAAATCATTCATTTGCAAATTATCAGTCCATCCTATCGAACTGGACTGTTCCTGTTGCAAAACATCAATCCATTGTCACTCACTATTCATGCGTTTCATACAAATTCCATTGTTTTCGAACTCTTCCTTTCTTGATCTTCCCCCCATCTTTGGCTGCCAGACATTACTTTGACGCTCACGTCATATACTACTTATAAGTAGCTCACACCACAATACTAGTAATAGATCCTTCCATGTATATATTTGCAATTTGTGCTTAATGATTCCTTCAGTTGTACATTTTGTTAATCTGTTCGATTCCATTTTTGAGATGATAATATTTGTATTTTTTAATTATGGTTTCTATTTCTTTTGTGCCTTCACTAAATTTCTATGCTTCTTTCTGAAATGCATTTATGTTGTTTAAGCTGATACTTAGTCATGGCGACAGCCATATTGATTTGTTCCTCTTTTGGTTGCACTGACTGGAATTGTGCATTTTGATTGTGAATTGAAGCACTCTTCCAGAATAGGAAACACTCTGTGTTATAAAACAACCAAATATTATCTATCGAATGAATCTGATCTATCCAGGAGGGATAGAATATCAGTTATGTGTTGCTGTTGATTTGATTAATTGAACAATTGTTGGTGGAATAACTGAGTGGTAATATTTGTTTAGGTGATGAAGTAAATTTATATTTATGATGAATATTAGAACCGTCATTTACCCAAATCACTTGTTTTGGTTTTAAACTGGGTAAGGCGCGTATCTAAACCACCTAGACAGTTATTCCTGTTGGGGATGTTAGATCCTCAGAACTCGCTTGATAAATGCCTTGATTTCGGATTTTATGTTTCCGAGCATCGGCCGACCAGCCTACTTTGAGATCGCATTTCCCACTAGGAAAATCCTTGGTTATGATTGGTTGCTGTGTATTTTATTCTGCTATTTTTCTGGCTCTCCCAAGGACGTTTCTATGATGCACAAATAAACGAAATTTGTGTGCTTGAGATCATTGTCCTTGCTGAGTGTTTGAAGAATACACTTTCTACGCTATATCAAGACTTCTTGTTATTACCTTAGGTCCGAACCTCAGTTTGGATTCTACAGCTCAATAGTCTTAATTTACTAAAATTTAACTGAAATGTTGTAACTATTCAAACTGAAACTTTACCGTTTGATGACCTCCTCAATCTAGTTTACTTTAGACTAATAACCAGACTAAATTATCTCATCAAAATAATCTAGAATGAAGTTTTTCCAGAAATCCTAATTTTTAAGAACAAATCGAAGAAGTAAAATCGATACATTTCATGACCAAACTGATGTACATTCCGGTTACGTGCCACCATTTGATTGGTCACCCCGTTAGCCATCATTACTACTTACTTACTTACTAACGCCTGTTACCCTCAGTGGAGCATAGGCTGCCCACCAGTTTTCTCCAACCAACTCTGTCCTGGGATTCCCTTTCCTATTCTGACCAATGTTTGTTCATTCCTCTCATACCTTCCTCTAATTCTCGGTGTAATGTGATCCTTGGCCTTCCTCTTTTCCTTTTGCCTTGAGGCTTCCATTTAAGGGCTTGTCTCGTGATGCAGTTAGGTGCTTTTCGTAGTGTGTGTTCTATCCACTTCCACCTCTTCTTCCTCATTTCCTCCTCCAGTCGAATCTGGTTTGTTCTCTCTCACAGTACGTTGTTGCTCATAGTGTCTGACTAACGGATCCGAAGTATTTCGTGAAGACAACTGTTCATAAATACTTGTATCTTCTGGATGATGGCTTTCGTAGTTCTCCAAGTTTCCGCTCCATACAGTAGAACTGTCTTGACATTTGTATTGAAAATCCTGATTTTGGTGTTGATGGATATTTGTTTGGAGTTCCAGATATTTTTCAACTGTAGAAATGCAGCCCTCGCTTTGCCAATCCATGCCCTCACATCTGCATCGGATCCACCTTGGTTGTCGATGATGCTGCCAAGATATGTAAAGGTGTTTACGTCCTCCAAAGATTGATTTGGTTGGTGCATGTTTTGTTGCTTCGTAAAATTTTGCTTTTTCCTTTATGTATGTTGAGACCTGGTGCTGCAGAGGCTGCTGCTACACTGATCGTCTTCTCTTGCATTTGTTGTTGAAGATCTAGGTCATCTGCGAAGTCCAAATCGTCCAGCTGCTGCAGAGGGTTAGCAATCATCAAGCTTCCCAATTCTCTATAAAAAAGGTTCGGTGAATATTCTTCTAACGTACAGATACATTCACGATGACAGATTATTTACATAAGATTCAGTGATATTTCTTTGATCCTATAAAAGTATCTCATTAATTTATTCACAGCGTTTACTGATCTCCATAAATTCCACTCACATTGTATAGAAAGAGCCTAAGCTAGTCTACAGATAAACATACATTGTAAAGAATAAAAAGTTAACTTCCTTGCCATAATGAGAATAGGCAGTTACAACTGTAGTAACAGAATTGATTGAAAAATACTTGGACTTCCACAAAATTAGACCGGCACTCATCACAATCAATCAAATATACACAAAATATGAATATATTTACAAGCTTCTCTCTACTCATGATGATAAGCAAAAAATAGGCAAACAATTGTGTTGGGATGATGTACTTAACTGTCACATCTTTCTATTATCAATTATGCTATGAAATGCAGTGAATGACCAGGGTTGCCTCGAATATATATAAATATATATATACTCGAAGGCAGAAATTCATTGCGAAGATAATTTTCTATATTTAAAAATCCATTTTATATAATTGTGCAGATAATAGATTTTTAAACATTTGAAATCATCACTCAGTCATTGTTAGACCACCATTAGAAACCTGGAAGCACTGAAATACTGCCGTTTCGTCCTGACATGGGGCTCATCAGCAGTGCGCATCCACGACTCCTGCACCTCGCACGATTCGAACCCGAGGCCTCCGGTCTTGTGCGTGAACGCTTAAACTCTGAACCACTGGGCCGGCATCTAACGGTGTTAATCTCTGATTCCGATCGATCTAGGCTCACTAGTGACTAGCTTCGTGAGGACATTCTCTTAGTTCTAGTGAGAAGACGTGACCAGTGAAATTCAGCCCTATCGAGTGTAGGCAGTAACTATCAAAGACAAATGGGTGATGTCGCGCTAAATCCCTAGATCAATCGGAGTTAGACATTAACACTGTTGGATGCTGGCTCAATGATCCAGAGTTTAAGCCCTCGCTGGCAAGACCTAAGGTCGTGGTTTCGAGTACTGTGAGTAGCCGAACTTGTGGATGCACACTGCTGATGAGTCTCATATCAGGAGGAAACAGATACATCGGATGATAATGACATTCAGTGGTTTTGTATTTTAATTGACTGTTCGAAAAAGAGAAAAGAAATTAGAGAGAATAATCTCTACTATATACCTACCTATCTATTTGAACAATCTACAAAATACTACTCACAAAAATTGCAAAAAGAAAAGGGCGTCAACTTAATTTTTTGAAAGAAAAACAAAACAAAACAGATAAACACCTGTTCATCATTTCAAAGTTGGCATAAAGCGTAATCATCTATTTCCTGTGTTTGTATTTTTTTGGTTGATTACAGCCAATTGAATTAAGTGAAGGCATAAATCAACACATACCGACATACATACATACCAATCGAACTGACACACACACAACATGGAATATCTGTGTTCAAAATGGTAAATATTTAAAAAATCAAATTAAACTTGGAGCACAGAAGATGCTTATGCCAACAAAACCTGCACCGAATTTCAAAGGAAAAGCTGTAATCAATGGTGCATTTAAACAAATAAATTTACAAGATTATTTAGGCAAATATGTGGTATTATTTTTTTATCCTGCAGATTTGTAAGTTTAACTTTTTAGTCAGTTTTTTTACTTTTTCTTGAGGATTAATCTTAAATAACTTTGTAATATTTATTTTATGGTAAATATCTTTTTAATGTTTTTTTTTTCAATATATCGTTAGTTTGATGTATTCAGTCAGATACAATGTAGAACACTTCGTACGTAAGTACGTACATAAGTTCACGTTGCCATACCACATTAGGACAGAGACGAAACTGTCAGTCCAAATCCATCAATAGTGGTACATATAGTGGAAGTATCAGCAATAATGAAGAAGATTAGGGTTCGAAAACATGATTCAAGAAGTATAATTCAGTGAGATAAATTTAGAAAGAGAAAGATAGAGATGATGAGCAATTCAGGAGATTGAAATTTCAGAGAATACAAATAGTGGATCCACCTGAGCTATTGCAAACGATTTTGAACCGTATCGCCTCGCAGACCCTAACCAGGTAAGCAGTCTACACTTACCAACATAACTCAGTCAAGTTATTGTCAATGATTTCATGAATTCGTGACATCTTTTGGTCTGGTCATCCGATAACTCATTAATAATCAGTCTATGTGTTTATATAACACATAGAATGAAAGAACAGTTTGGTATATTGTGCTGTAACAGAAAAAATACTCATGTTAATTCCATTCTCTTCAAAAATGTCATCATTGTAATATTGTTGTACTGGAATTTCAGAACCAAAGCATGTCAGTAGTAAACAATCATTCGTATTCTCAACCGATTATTTGATTTTTTCTCATATACACAATAATACTTATGCATGTAGATATATGAAATAGAAGTGAATAAATCAAGATGACTTTTTTAAGACATTTATAACAACTAATGATATAGTGTAGTGAAGCAGAACACAGGTGAGGGCAACCGAATTGTATTTAACGAAAATTACAGAGTTACTCAGTAAAATAGGAAAACCATATCGTAAACAGTTAATTTGCAAATCTTCAATCCATCATCAATCATCCATTGTCTGACATTTCACTATTCATTCGTTGCATACAAATTACATTGTGTTACCACACTTCCTTTCTTGACCTTCCCCATCTTCTGTTGCCAGACATTACGTTTACACTCGAGTCATATACTACTTATAAGTAACGCGCACCACAATAGATTACATGATGAACTATATAATAAATGAGAAGTTTAGGGAAAAAAATCGATAATCAAACCAACTAGTATACTGATGATATCGAAGTTTATTTATCCTAGAGATAGCCTTTCAAGGGAATCAATAAAACTGAGTAGACCGTTTGGTTTATTGAATATTTTAGCCTATTTCTACTTATACTTCAAATGATTTGTATATCAGAATAAATGGTTTTAGCGCTAAGCAAAGCGATTGAAAGTTTCAGCGAATTTCTAAACCAAACATACTTAGCATTGATTTATTGTCATATTCAATTTGTTTCTGAGAGATGAATGGTCTCGAAAATAGGATAGAAATTTTATTAGGCTTTAAGTGATCAAGGGATGCATTTCTACAATTGAAAAATATCTGGAACTCCAAACAACTTTCAAACAAAACCGAAATCAGGATTTTCAATACAAATGTCAAGACAGTTATACTGTATGGAGCGAAAACTTGGAGAACTACGAAAGCCATCATCCAGAAGATACAAGTATTAATGAAAAGTTGTCTTCGCAAAATACTTCGTAATCGTTGGCCAGAGACCATCAGCAACAACGTACTGTGGGAGAGAACAAACCAGATTCGAGTGGAGGAGGAAATCAGGAAGAAGCGGTGAAAGTGGATAGGACACACACCACGAAAAGCACCTAACTGCGTCACGAGACAAACCCTCACATGGAACCCTCAAGGCAAAAGGAAAAGAGGAAGGCCAAAGAATACATTACGCCGAGAAATAGAGAAAGACATGAGAGGAATGAACAAACATTGGACAGAATAGGAAAGGGAATCCCAGGACAGAGTTGGTTGGAGAAAACTGGTGGGTGGCCTATGTTCTATTGGGGGTAACAGGCGTAAGTAAGCAAGTACGTAAGTTTAAGCGATCAACCAACTAAAAAGGTTTTTAGAAAATCCATTATACAACTGAACTACGTTTAATGTACGAAAACAGCAATTCTTTTACTTACTTACTTACTTACTTACTTACTTTACTTTCGCCTGTAACCCCCAATGGAGCATATGCCACCCACCAGTTTTCTCCAACTAACTCTGTCCTTGGCTGCCCTCTCCAGTTCTGTCCAATTTTTGTTCATTCTTTTCATATCATTCTCTATTTCTCGGCGTAATGTATTCTTTGGCCTTCCTCTTTTCCTTTTGCCTTGAGGGTTCCATATGAGGGCTTGTCTTATGATGTAGTTAGGTGCTTTTCGTAATGTGTGTCCTATCCACTTCCACCTCTTCTTCCTCATTTCCTCCTCCACTGGAGGAATCTGGTTTGTTCTCTCCCACAGTACGTTGTTGCTGATGGTGTCTAACTTAACGAATCCGAAGTATTTTGCATAGACAACTGTTAATAAACACTTGTATATTCTGGACGATGGAGCAATTCTTTCATGTACAATAAAATTTCAGAAGAAATAATTCATAAAGTATTAAGTTAACTTATTATCATATATTACACAGATAACATAGAGTAAACTTAAACAAACTGCTTAGAACAACATATTGTTTATAAACAACCATTACAAGAATCATTCTTTGTATGAATTCATTGCTTTTTTTTTAGCACATTTGTTTGTCCAACAGAAATTATAGCTTATAGTGAACGTTTTGAAGAGTTTGAAAAACGAAATTGTCAAGTTATTGCTTGTTCAACCGATTCAGAATATTGTCATCTAGCTTGGACAAATATGGATCGTAAAGCTGGTGGATTAGGTCCAATGAAAATACCACTTTTAGCTGATACAACAAAAATTATTTCACGATCATATGGTGTACTTGATGAAGAAGAGGGTAATGCATTCAGGTAAATCCAATATATAAATATATATAACAAGTGCATTCATATATAAATATTTTTGTAAAAGAAATCAGTTCTCATGCAGACGGAACAAAAAAAATACCTTAACAATACTGATACACATTTTCAATTAGAGTCATGCGGATTAGTGTTTTTACACAGTCGAAATCATCAATCAATCATTGTTAGACCACCATTAGATACCTGGAAGCACTGGACGGCCGTTTCGTCCTGATATGGGACTCATCAGTGGCAGTGGGCATCTACGACTCCTGCATCTCGCAGGATTCGAACCCGGGACCTCCGGTCTTGTGCGCGAACTCCTAACCATCGGACCACTGGACTCTGATTGATCAAGGGATTTTGCGCGACCGCATCCATTTGTCTTTGGTAGTTACTGCCTACACTCGACAGGGTTGAACTACATTGGTCACATCTTCTCACTAGAACTCCGAAAATTTCCTCACAAAGCTAGTCACTTGTGAGCCTAGATCAATCGGAGGTAGAAATCAATACCATTGGATGCCGGCCCATTGGTACAGACGTTAGGCGTTCGCACACAAGACTGGAGGTCCAGGGTTCGAATCTTGTGAGGTGCAGGAGTAGTGGATGCACATTGCTGATGAGTCCTATATCAGGTCGAAACGGCCGTCCAGTGCTTCCAGGTTTCTAATGGTCGTCTACCAATGACTGATTGATGATTTCAAATGTGTAAATACTGATAGAGTTAAGCTAATCAATGTCAGTTACATTATACTCATAATGTTTCTTTTAAAAGCTTTCTTATAACCTGCAAACTCCAGAGTCCTGATGAGTTTCAGTCTTAAAAATGTAAAACAGGTGAACAACACAAATGACTGGATTAATGGAAATATATATTAGACTTAAAACTTTGGGGAGAATGATATACACTTAAATTCAGACATTTATAGTAATATGTAGCATATATATTTAGTAAAACTGGTGGTATGTGAAACAAAAATTGTAATAATAAGGAACTTGATTTGGTTATAATTTATATTGAATATAATAAAACAGGCTTCTGTAGTGACAGTTGAAATGATATCATTTCAATTAAGATTTTTTAAGACGTTCTAAAGAACAAGATTATCAAACAGAAACTACTTTGTTAGTGTTAATCATTTGTTTTAAAGTTGTGCACGACTACAAACAATAATGAACTGTTATTAAGTCTAAATTTACTCAGTTGACAGTTATCATTGGAATTAAAGATGTGCAATCTGTTCTGTTTAAAAAACATCAGCTAAGTGAATCCACATCCACAAGGACCTTCAACTATCATTT
>OX103974.1:10352134-10390768 GCA_944470395.2 Schistosoma turkestanicum | reverse complement strand
ACTATCAATCCATAGAGTCCGAGGACCTGGGCAAAAATTAAAATAAGTACCATTCCGACGAACATTCTTGGCTGTTTTGAAGTTGCCCGCACACCAGCGTCACCAACCTTTCCAATCGCATAGCCAGCAGCTAGTCCACTAAGCCCTACGCTTAGGCCAGCACCGAGATCATTTATTGACCTGCAGGTAATATTAAAGAGAACAAAAGCTTACATAAATAATGTGTAAAAGTCGTCAATCCTTTGAGCAATTAATACGGAAACGACAAGACCATATATCGCAATTATCCCTGCCATTACAACAGGTATTATAGTCTTCATGACAAGATCAGGACGGGATACCGCAATGCATGAAATGCTCATGCCCGAAAGAGCAGTGCCATACCCAGCTCCAAGTGCTAGAGAAATCAACTTTAATTGAAGGGTCAACTTACCACAAAATATTATTGCTGAGCTACATCCAATTAATCCCAAGAATGGTGCCCAAACAGGAGTAGAGTCCATAATTGAAAATTCAGAATTCCCACATTCAATATCCAATATCTTTTTCGCAACCTGATATTAACCAATTAAAGGTTTTGAGGTTTTTCGTTCGATACGGTTCCATGTATTTGGTAACAGCTTCCATATCTTTTTCACGAGCTAGTAAAGACCAGTTGGTTTCGGTACGACTTCAGGTATTTGTCAATGTCCAAATGATGGTGATCTAGCCACTGGACTGTACTAATTCTGGTCACTTGGCAGTTTTTGATGAATTTAAGTGCGTCATTTGTCTTGATGTAGTATAGTTTTTAGATACCAGCAGCTATCACGTTACCAGGCCGCATATCTGCAAGTGGCTATTCGGAAAATAACAAGAAATTTCCACTGCCAATAAGGGGGAAATTCCAGAATGGAAAAAACAGATGATATATAAGCCAAATAAATGGTAGTGAAGATTGTGCGATGAGGAAGAAGTGTAAACAATGAAGAAGAAACACATATAATAAGCGAGGTAGAATACTTTGGTGATAATAAATATGAGCCCGGACCTGGATGTCAGCTCTAGGGTCATTGTGGTGATTTTTTCTCAAAGTTCTCGTGTTTGAATGGTTCGGCTTACTTAATAAGTCGTATGCCTTTATCAGATAACCTCCGATTCGCTGATAGTTCAGCTGTGTCACAAGCACTCTCGAAGTCGAGGAATATTATGTTGTCCAAGCTGGTCAGTAAGCTTTCCCATTCTGTAAGAAGATTGAATGCACAGTACCTGTCTTTCTCAACCTGTCTTGAGCTTCATGGAGAACTTTGTTCTTAACCATGTACTTCCTCATTTGCTCATTTACCAGTCTTTCCATTATCTTCGATAGTGATGATAGTAATGCTACTGGAATGTGACAGGCTGGATCCTTCCTATCGCCTACATTAACTCCAATGAACACCCGAACAAGTCACGTACAGGCGAATCGAGGGTTCTGCACACTGTTTCTACAGTCTATGTCGAATATCGCCACATCCTGGTGACTTTCCGAGGCACTGGGATTTTAGTTTTCATAGCCTTAAGTCAGAAGTAAGTCGGATATTCCTTAGGTCATCATCTGGAACCGGGTTGGATTAGCAACCTGAATCTATAGATACCTTCTCTAACTGACCAACGAAGTTGGCGTCAATGATGTAAGCCGTTTCTCGGTTTATGATATATTCACCAGTTTCACCCTTGTTCGTAGTCATGAACCTAAACAGGTATTTAGGATATGACTGCGTTTTGGATACTATCTTCGTCTGGGAGTGTCTCCTAACGCTTTGCATCATGACATGACATCTATTTCAATACAAAGTAAGAACTGTGGTCGGAACCCTTCAGAGAGACCTTCCAATATTGACTGGCACTTTTCGCCTATAGCAAGCTTTAAGTGCTTCGTTTAAACCTTGTTCTCCTCTTTCCAAGCGAATGATTTGCCACAGTATTTTATTTATAACCATGTTGAACATAATAGCATCATGGTCTTACATACTTACTTACTTACTTACAGGCGCATGTTACCTTTAAAGTAGCACAGGCCGCCGAGTAGCAATCTCCAATCTACCCTGTCTAGGGCGTTCCTTTTCAGTTCTATGCAAGTTTTGTTCATTCTTCTCATGTCTGTCACCATTTTCGGGCGTAATGTGTTCATCGGTCATCCTATTCTCTCTTCACTCTGGCAATTCCAAATGTGGTCTTGTTTTGTGACGCAGCTGGGTGCTTACCGCAGTGTGTGTATACCATCCGTCTCCAGTGCCTTTCTGTAATTTCTTCCTGTGCTGGAGTCTGGTTTGTTCTCTTTCACAGTAGGTTTGTGATTAGGGTATCTGGCCAGTGTATTAGAAGTATTTGGCATAGACAACTGTTGACAAACACTTGTTTTTTGCGGATGACGGCCCTCCAAGTTTCTCCAAGGTTCCGCTCCATACAGTAGAGCTGTCTTGATGTTTGTATTGAAAATTCGGACTTTGATGTTTTCCGAGCCATAACTATCATTCGGAATATTAATTTTGACTTTTGGGGTTTGACGTTGACTATCATCTCACACACGCCGTATTGTCGGAACAGTCTACGCAATGTTGTACTGTCCATGCTGTCAAATGCTGAAGTTGATTTAAGGTGGTGAATTTCATTCAACTGATTGTTCCACAATGATCGGTATTCTTGCGATCTGGTCGATAGACGATCAATTTAGCCTGTTAATCTAGACGTTGGGCGTCCACTGACTGTAAGATAACTCTGTTGAAGATTTTTCCTAATACTGAGACTAGTACTTCCTCTTTAGCTTGAAAACTTACTGAGACCTCCTTTCTTTGGTATATTCATCAGGTGCCTTTCTTTCTCAGTCTGTCTTTACTTGTTCCTCATCCCTAATCTTGGGGAAGAGAAGGTGGAGTACCTTCCCAGTTGCTGCTAGGTCTGCTCTCGGTACATCTGCTGGAATGTTGTCTAGTCTTGCTTCTTTGACGCTGTTGATTAGTCTGATGATCATGTTGACTTGTTCTCTTGTTGGTAGGTGAATATCTGTTTGGAAGTCTATAGGCGCTGCTTCGAAGTTGGGTTGGTTTTGTGAAGCTGGCCGATTCAAATGTTATCCAAATCGCTCTACCCGTTTGTTTCGCCGCTCTTCAATAATGGTGGTTGGTTCGTCAAACTTCTTCTTGAATGTAGTTCTAGTTTTTCACGCTTTCCAGTGAGCCTCGCTGTTTTGTCTTTTAACTGTGTCACGTTTCCTTGTTTCTTCGTCATTGTTGCTGCGACTAATGCATATTTCCACTGATCGTTTCTAGTACTCCACTTCACTAGCTTCATTGCTTCTGTATATTCAGCTTGCGCCTTTGCTTTCTCTGCTCTTGTTTGACTGATGTTGATTGCTGCCTTACCTTTACTTCTTTCTTCGATCTTTTCAAGATTAACAACAGATATTCATTTATTGTGATGGTGCTTCTTGTGGCTCATAACCTCATGACATGTTGAAATAATTGCCTCCTTTATCCCTTTCCAGTTGTTCGTTTTGTCGTTTCCTCTGCATTCAGTAGATCGCGGGACGCCTGAAACCTATTGCTGAGGGCTATCTTAATTCCGTGGGGCTTTCCAGTATCCCGAAGAAAGGCCGAATCAAACTTTTGTGATGTTGTTCTCCCCGTTGTCCAGTGCATCCCGAGTTTCACTTAAACTTTGGCGAACAGCATGTGATGATCCGAGGCTACATCAGCTCCTCTCTTGGTTCTTCTGAACGTTTTGTTGATACAAATATGGTCGAGTTAGTTCTGAGTAGTTTGATCCGGTGAATTACATGTAGCTTTGTGTGTGCGATTGTGTGGAAATATTGTGCCGCCGATGATCAGTTTGTTGGTTTGGCGTGCCTAATATGTTGTACGCCAATATCAGATCTCAGATTCTCCTGTAACTCAGGAGGATCTCTCACATACGCGTATAATCTGTCCCAGTGTAACAAAGATAGGGCTCGTTTACGCCTTTTGTGAGTGTTCCATTTATGACCATGCTAAACAAGACTGTGCCATGGTCACTACTTCTTAATGGTGCGCGGACGTGAACATCCCTAACCAGGAGCTGGTTATTAGTTAACAAATAATCCATGTTTGAGGACTACCCTTCCTTAGTCCACCTAGTGGCACTACATACGTGCTCAGTCAGCCCAGAGCTTCTAATGGCTGTACCAAGTTGTCTTTGGAACCAACTAGTGGGAGTTATTCTCTGGTTGCTGAGATTTAAAAATGGGGTATTGAAATCTCCAGCTTAGAGTATTTGATCAAACCCCAGGAGTGGCAGTTGCAGTATTACCTAAATCAGTTTGCTTTTCTGGGCCTTAGTATCAGAAGGAGGTCGGTAAATCCCTCCAATCAAGTATTTCGTGCCATTCGAGTGGAAACAACACCAACATGATTCTATCACCCCAGTTAGTTGGATGTCGTATAGTCGCTCTGCTTTTAAGTGGCTACATATATCGCCACTCCACCTCCAGTTTGGTGCTCCCTATCGCTTCGGAAGAATGTCATGCCTGGCAAGCTCACTTCTGCGTCTGCAATGTCAGGGAATAGACATGTTTTAGTTAGGATTATGATCTTCAGATCTATCTGAGAGCACATATTCCTGATTTCTAACAGCTTACCCCTTAGTCCTCTTACGTTGCTAAAGAGGCACTTGGTGGTTTGTCTCAGCACCTGGTGCACATTTGCAGCAGCAGCCGTTGTTGGATTTTCAGACAAGTTATTTAAACCGAATCGGCTAGTTCTGTGAGAACTGGCCTCTGCAGGTTTTTTGCCTGCGCGGTTGGTTCAATCATGTCTTGTGCCAGAGGTAGTTGATCGAGCTTAGCTATCAGTTGTGTGCGTTCATTTTCGCCTCCCTGATGTTGTCTCACAGGTCTAGGTCGGCTCTCGCAGCAGCTGATGTGGCTAGGCAGATCGTTCCTCGAACCGTACCAAGTTTGTAGTGTTTCGGTCAGGTTTTCCCGGTTCCTAAGTGTTACAGCCATCAGGCGTGGTGACTTGATAGATGTAAGGTGTAACGGGCGGGGCAACCTGGAAATGCAAACAGCCATCGTGGTGTGGAGGGATAGGCTACGCGATAGCCATCGCCACTGTTGCACATCGTGCTCGTGAGCTTCGTCCGGGTTACCGCTGGTGAGTTCGGGTATGCCGTGAACTAACATGGTGGTCTGTTCTTGGGTGCCTGGCTTAAATCTGGCTGCTGCACGTACCGAGCACGGCTTGTCATACCTGATACGAATCAGCGAGAACTATTTGGGATGAAAGGGTTATGTCTTCAGCAAGTCGTGCCGAGTCAAGAGTTACCCTCATTTGGGAGGGGGGTTTCCTTTCGAGACATTTTGGCCTTTGAAAAGGCGGCATATTTTGGCTGGGACGTCGCACATTCCGAGAGTTGAGCAGAGTTTATCCCACTGCTCTTTGTCGAAGGCAGCCCTACTTTCTAGCAAGCTTTCTTCCGATACTGGGACATCAAATAAAATGGGTGAGTTTGATCTGTCGTCCATGATCTTAGGCGGACGTCGCTTGTGAGTTGGGGTGTTGCTCTTTCCCTTCTTCACGTTCACCCACAGTTTTTTATTGCTAGCAGATACTGGGTGGTTAACAACAACCGGCAATTTTGTCGGTGTGTTAGGCAGGGTTGTGGTAGCCTTGGTCACTTGTTTTACTGGTTTAGTGCAAGGCGATTTTGGTTCGGTCGTATGGACTTTAGGGCTGATTTCGGGTGGGACCTGTGGCTTTGTCAGTGCATCAGAAACTCTACACCAAGGGCAAATGTACCAGAACCATGGGCAGGGGTGACTCAGCATGAATCCGTAGTACTCTTTAGGTACTGTAGTGTCGCAGTGACGATGTACCCATGTACTACAGAAATTGCATTCAAAAGCAGACTCACTGATTTTGACCGGCACTGGGAAGGCGAAACAGTCATCTTTATGCGATTTATGTCTGACAGACTGTGTTGACTGAGCCTTGGGACGCCTTTTACTCCCATCCTTATCCAGTCTACTGGTCTTTTTAGGAATAGGATTCGGAGGATTGATGCTTGCTTCCTCTGTTTGAGACCTAGTGGTGTTTGAGTTCAGTGGTCCGAACTATGGACACTGATCTGAAGAATACTTCCGAGTGACAGTGTGAGTATTTTCAAAACCCTGTTGCTCAAGACTGGAATTTTGGATCCGCTACTGACCCCAGGGTTCATAACTCTGCAGATTTTCCTGATTGTTAGAGTGTATAATGTGCTAGCAACCTTATTACTTAACATGATACCAGAGAGATTTAGAGGTGAAAGACGAAGTAATTAAGATAGTAAATACACGAAATAGGAATTACTGAAGGAAGAATATAGGAGTGTATAATATAACTGCGAGGAATAGAACCTGAAAGTGCTCCAAAATTGCAACTTTATCTTTTACCGTCCTAGTAGGTAACTTCACGTGGATCTAGTAACTTGTCCACAAGTCCTGTGTTTGCGAGTGAATGAATGTGTGTATACGACCGAAGCAACTAGGAAGAGAGCAGTTGATTGAGACAGCTAGACCTGCCGCACAATGGTTCTGACTTGAAATGATTCCATTCGCCCTAAATTGTTCTGAGATCGTCAACCAGTGAATGGAGACAACATTTGTCTTTGGGAGTGACTAAATATCCCAATCTGGAGTCCGAAAATGGTTCGTTTCCTTTAAATGGAGGGAAGTCAACGAGGTCACGTCAGATCCGATTCCCTCCTATATATATATATATATATATATATATATATATATATATATATATATATATATATATATATATATATATAATATATATATATATATATATATATATATATATAATCTATACCAAGTGCAGCCAAATTATAAAGTCGATATATTCTGTTAATGTGGATAATAAGTGTTAGAAATCTATTCGCTTGGTAGCTGATCAAGTGATAACAAATAGTTTGCTAGTGGCAGTGTATTTGAAGAGCGGTAAATGGCATCATACACTAGGTGAGAACCAACCAGTGACAGTGACTAAAGGCTACATTTAAACAACAATAACAGTAACTGTAAACAACGAAGTTGAACAATGAAAAAATTTGAATGACAACAAAAAACTTTCACAATATAAGTCTTTATTAATCACCCTCACAAGCCTAACTTTGGCACAAAGTTTAAAGGTTTCCGTACGAGGTGTTCGACGACTATTCCAAACGAACTCGGTAAGTAGGTTGTTAGTGCCTATCCTAAAGAGTTCCTTTTGTTGAATTGTATAAACAATTTTTATATTTTAAACTCCACAAACTAGTGATATAGCATATATACTAATCACTAGTCTAACTCCATTCGCAGTTAGTGGTGATGCATATACAATGCATTATGAAACCAAAGGCCGTGTCAAAAGTCTGGAGTTTCAAGTGTATATTTTTAAGAATTTTTCGCCATATTCGACGTTTTTAATTAATAAATTCATTGGGAATGAAACGTTACGTGGGGTTCGAAACATTTAACTCTCCTTTCACTAGTCTTGTCAACTTATCAATGTAAGATACTAGATGGCCGTTAATGTATTCTGAATGGTCTTCTGCGGCTGTATACGCCAGCATACTATAACTGAGATTACGTCCTCACCGTTTTTAGAATCATTTTTGATTAGTTATGGAGCAATAAACCCAACAAATAGCAAGGAAACTACATCCAATATCCAGTATCTTTTTCACGAGCTATTATAAATCAATTTATTTCTTTGCGTTTGATTCTTGTTCTTTGGGTACAGTGCCGATTCGGTAAATCAGTAGACTCAGTTCATGTTCTATAGCTTCTCCAATTAAAACCGCATTGTTCCTTAATAAATTTAATGCCATCTAGTTATCTACCACCTAACGGTTCATAATAATCTCTGAGATCATCAATCTACCATTGTTATACAAACTTGATCAATCATAGTGTTCATGTAGAACCGTTCTTCCTCGGTTCTGTGATATGTTATAATCGTCGTTTCAGCTATTTTTGTCCTGAATAAACTCACTAAATAATACCATTTATGTTTTAAAACTCTACAATTTACACACAAACGAGTCTATTTCAATTCATAGCGCCGTACATTTTCATCGAATAAATTGCATTTTCTCAGCATCATAAAAATAGTAGAAAAATCGGCTTAAGTTAACACACCACATCAGCACACCCAGATAAAATTACGGAGACTAATATCACAGTATTGGCAGTGGTATAATATATTGGATTTAGTAAGATTAAGAAAATCGTATGATCTCGAGAGTCAAGATCTGAAGGAGGACGAACGCTAGTAACCCATAAATGTGCTCCTAATAACCATGTTTCATACTGTCCAAATAAAGCGAAGCTAATTACTGTGTAGTAAGCTAGTTTTTTGGTTGTCTATAAGTAACCAAAGTTGACAAAAGTCAAGCGAGCTTTCGGAATTCGTGTCGAAAATAAAATAACAGTTGTATAGAAGTGATAAAATGTTCCTTGAATAGTAGCGATAAAAGGAAGCTCGAAAAGGCATGTTCCTGAAAAGAAATCGTCAGAGATATCGTTCGGTCAAAAACGTATCTTTCATATCAAGGACGCAAATAAGTTACGGTAGGATCACCGCCTACTTTCTCTCTGAGTCATGTTTGGTAACATGCTAATCCGATGAGATGTACGGTCACTAGGTTTCTATGTGCGGAGTTACTAAGCGTCGGTGGATACTAACTCAACACGATCACCCTTCATTTTTCAACACCGTGTCTCAGATTAACCACTACTAACTGCAAGCAATTTTTTCTAGACTCAATTATCAGATCATCCCATTGCAACTTTTATGGTTTTTTTTAATGGTCAAACCAATACAGCAACAGAACTATAATTATCCAGGCTAATATAATTTACTTCAGATTCGGCCATATATAAATCGACTTAGTCGTTTAAACCACTTTCAAAGTCCATACAGATACACAAATATACCAAATCCCTTCAATCCAAACATTTTTCCGGTAAATCCTGTAGAAGGACGATGTATGTGATGTTTACCGACGTTCCACTAAGTAGTGTTTGTCATGGCATCAAAAACTATATCGTTGCACAACCGAGTAGCAATTCTGTCGTTAGGAAACGAATACTAGTTGAACGAAATTGCTCAGAATCGTCTGCAATGGTGCAGGTGTATTCATTCGTTGTATTCTCTCAAATCCTAACCTTCGTAGTTCCTCACCACCTTTACCTTTATCTTTTTAAGTTTATTTCGCTAGATTCTACTTCTTGAATAATATCGTCGAACACTAATCTTCTGGATTACTGCTAATACATCTACTACCTCTACTACTATGAGATTTGAAGTGACACTTTCATCTCTGTGCTAATGTGGTATGACAACTTGAACTGATGTACTTACGTACGAAGTTTCACGTTGCTGTTGACTGATTGACACTTCACAGGGTTTTATTGATGGAGATGCTAAAGGGGTAATAGTGAGATTGTCTAACCTTTCTTTATCAACAACTGTTGGAACAATGAAGGAATATATTTCTATGGCCTTACTGTATCGGAGATAAATGTAATGTTAAAACTACTTTGATTGTACATACAGTATATGATGGTCTTAAAACATCTAATAAAGTGTGAGGAAAACCATAACCCTATTGGAATACAATATGATAACAATAAGTTCTTTTGATGGACACAGTATGACAGAAACCGACACATTATACACGACTGGTGGCTTATTTCTACTCTACTCATTGGCTTGTAAATTACATTGACTTAGCGTGTAGACAAGTATAGTAATCGCATCACTGTACGACAGAACAGTTTTTCTTAACCTGAAATAATTTTGAAGCTTTAGAGCAGTAATAATAAAAAGCAAACACTTCCAAAATTGCTTGGTGAAGGAGAAATTTTATAATTCTTGATAGACCATTCACCAATTTTCTTTGTAGGTCATGTTTGAAGAGAAAACGCATTCACAGTAACTTGAAAAATCCAAGGGAAAGGGAAACTATACTCTCAGTCAGTCAATACAGATAGAATTATCTTCCAAATCCCAGAGTGACAGAGTCAGTAGCACTATCAGTTGGGAAAGGGTCGAAGATGAGATTCAAGGAAATCTAAATAGGTGAAACTTAAAAAAGAGGAATATAGAAGATTAGCATTTGGGAAAAGTAACAATAGATGCACCTGCGCCGTTGCAAATGGTTATAAGCCATGTTATTCAAGGCCTCTAACTATTGGTTACCAAATAGTCTATGCTTATTAACATGGCTCGGTCTGACTGTCAGTGAATCCATAGTCTAGTGCCATGTTTTGGTTTGGCAGCCATTGCTTTCTTCCAGCCTACTCCTACATCAGCCAGCATTACTCATCGAAGTAGTCAGTGGTTGGGCATACGTAACATATTTCCCAACCACTTCATTTGATGAAGATTAACTACTTCATCAATCAGTTTGCTATCCCTACCTGTGACTCTATTCGTAACCCACTCATTATTTACTCGGTGCTCCCAAAATGCACGAGTGATGTTTCAGACACAGCTGTAATCGAATATCCTCTATTTTTAATGGCCTTATTTCATACCCATGCAGTAGAACAAAGCGACCTGTTACCCAGCAAACTCATTGTTTGGCAGACGGATCGCTTACCTACCCCACAAGTAATGCAAGTTGACAATAGCCAATTGAGCCTGCTGTATCCTTACCGATATTTCGTCAGACAACAGACCGACAAGACTGATGAGATTCAAGATTAGTGAGGAAGTTGATACACTCAATACTTCATTCCCTATCGAAAATTCAGGTATAGACGCAAGTCACTACTGAAGCAACATTTTGTATTTGTAGGGGGAGCTTCGCATCCTGAACATTGTAGACTTGTTGCTTAAGGTGGTCAGAAGACTGCATTTTGTCATCGTTTTCGCTAAACAGAGCGATATCATCTGCATATTTTAAGCCATATATATATATATACTAGTCATGTTTAATTTCCTTCACTTGAGTTTCTTTAGTTAATATTTTTTGTTGTTATCTTGATGGCTTTTTCAGTCTATCCTGAGCTACCAAACGTTTTTTCAGTAAACATCATTTGTGAAATTTTCGAGAAGCCATCATTACATATATCACAGTAGAAACCTGAAGAATACCCACACACGATTCTATGGATCTTTTTGAAGAGAAAGATCGACTACATGGCTCTACAAGGGAAGCTGGTGGGCTCATAATAACCAAGTCGAAAGAACATTTCAAACAACCTCAAAAGTCCTTATTTGGACTTGATAAGTTGGCGGCAAAAAAGCGCCAAGAGTCTGAAAATATTGATCTACAGTTTAACAAGCGTGATGGTGCAAATAAAGAAAGGTAGTTAAAAGTTTTGCAATAAGCTTATTGTTGTCTTAGGTTCTACAGGGAAAGGCGTGTAGAGACTCCTTCTAATCGTGGAGGTGTTAGCAAGGAATATTTCGATTCTCAGGCAAGAAGGCGTGAACGTGATCACAAAGAACGTTTAAAAACCGGTCTTGTATCAACATCCAGAAAAATCAATGAGAACTATTCAGAATCCCGGAAGTCATCAGGTAAACATTACGTTCCGATTTTGTTAATGAACATCAAGCAATTCATATTTAATGGTCACTTGACATTTACCTTTCCGACTGTGTTTCATATCTTTACTAAAGCTCATCGTTCTCGTATTAAATCTTAAGTCGTACACGGTGTGTAAGTTCTCAAGGTTTAGTTAGTATTAAAAAAACCAGATGTCGGGGAATAAAGGTGGGAATTGACATCTTTTATGTTAATGAATCACATTTTAATTGAAACGTTTCATCTTGTTTGTAAAATCGTATACTAAATAAAATTTTAACTTGTAAGCATTAGAAAAAAATCGACAAGACAGTTGCTTACTCAAATAAATTGAACTTTGTTACGCATGCACCTAAACACGTCATTTGATATGCTTGAACTACTACGAGTTTATCTTAGTCGGAAAACGAGAGCGAGCATCCGGCGACACGACATGTTACTCTAATCCGTGTGTCCCAAACCCCATTGAGTGAAAGAAGAAGACTTGATATGAAGTAGAACCTGTATTCTACAAGCATCCAGAAAGTACGAGGTCTGAGTTCAGAAGAGAATCAGGATCTCGGACTAGGGATCCGCGTCCGGCTTATAAAACGTTACAAATAATGCGTATTTATAACAATAGGTCGAGTAGGAACCAACAGTGAAGTATGTGACATTGATAGTTAGGACGACCAATAGGAATAGATCAATAGTATTAGACTTTTCGGGTCGGAAATGTAGTCCCAAGGTCAACTGATCAGCCCACGTGCTAAAACATATAATCCAAAATCAGCACCTTTATCAAGTGATTTCTGCGGATCTAACGTTCCCAATAACTGACATTCATTATTTAATTATTAAAATGTAAATCTAGACATTTGAATCCTAAACTACTTCATTATTCCCTTTCTTCATTTATCCACTACCAATGGTATTATCTATTGTGAATTATTTCTTGCAATATTTATGGTATATATTCTAGCGTTATTACATTGATAATTCGTTTGCAGATTGTAATCTAAAAATAATCCCATCTACATTCATTTGCTTTTTCTGATAGTCAGTCAGTCAGTTGCAACGTAGAACTTCCTACGTAAGTACATCAGTTCATGTCGCCATACCACATCAGCACAGAGATATAATTGTCAATTCAAATCCAATAGTAGAAGAGTTAGTAAGGGTATTAGAAGTAATCGGAGAGGTTAGGATGAGAAGATATTATTTAAGAAGTATGATTCAGTGAGATAAGTTTAGAAAGTCAAAACTAGAGGTGTTGAAGAATCCAGAAGATTAGGATTTGAGAGAACACAAAGAATAAATGCACCGGCGCCATTGCGAACGATTTTGAGCCATGTCATTCAAGATCTCTAACCATCGATTATTATCATCTCGCGGACCCCAACCAGGTAGTCGACAATTACCGACATGGCTCAGTCCACTAGTCAATGACTTCATGGATTTCTGCCATGTTTTGGTTTGGCCGCCCCTAACTTTCTTCCAACCTATTCCTACACTACAAAACAAAGCTCGACGAGGCAGTCGGTGGTTGGGCATACGCAACACATGTCCCAACCACCTCAACTGATGAAGTTTCACCACTTCATCTATTGATCTGCCATTCCTACCTAGCACCCGATTCCTAATAACAGCGTTGCTCACTCGGGTGTCCCAGGATATGCGAGCAATGCTTCGAAGACACCTATGATCGAAAACCAGTAACCTACGAATATCTTCTACTCTGACTGGTCATGTTTCACAGCCATAAAGTAAGACGGAGCGAACCACTGCACAGTACACTCGTCCTTTAGTCAGCAAACGGATATCTCGCCTACGCCATAAGTGACGCAGGTTGATTTTTTTTTCTGATAGGGATGTCCAATAGTCTCGTTGTAAACTATTCTTAATGAAGCCGATGCATAATTTACAACCTTTTAGTTATTTAAGCTAGGTTCAGTTATATTCACTGAAAACCTTTTAACGTTATTTTATCTTGTTCGTTATCTTTCATATTTATTACTAAAATGATTTTATTATGATTATACACTACTGAGTTAACCTTTAAGCAATCGTTACGCAACAAGGACACGAAGACTAGATACTCTGTGCTTTACACTCTGCCCCCAATACTAACAATCTCCGAACGTAGCGGAAGAACATATGACCAATAACAATCAGTCCAAGATCTACTATCATATTTCAAACATTCCTTTGTATACATACAAAACTAGACTATATCACAACAATAAATGAAAGACAATAAAACTAGACATGAATGAACTAAAAGTGACTGGAAGTAAGGAAGACTGTAAATACTAAACTGTCAGTAATATGAGAACAATCAATCGTATGATAATAGTTTTTTTTGGGGTTAATGAAAATCTTATGATAACAGGAACTTTATAAACCGGATAATCTAGTTACTTAATAATAATAATAATACAGTAAGAATATATACAATAATAATAATAATAATAATTCATAAATTGATACTCTGAATTACTGTTACTTTAATTTTCGTTCGAATATAACACGTTTTATTTTATGAATAATATTTTTTTAAAAATTTCTTGATAGATCATTCTCGTGTTGAATCAGTTAGAGAAAAAGAATCTCTCAGCACTCGACATCGGAGAGAAGCAGAATGGGAAGATGAAACACCTAACCATAGTAGTCGAGAAAATGGGCATACTTCAGGAGCAAGCACTGGCCGTTTTGAAACCCCAGAAATATACACTATTAAAGGCCAATCTCCAGGTCATTCTAGCTGGGATGATTCTGGCTTAGGATCTAGTCGATCGACTACCCCTCGAAGTATCGGATCATTAGCTCGTCATTCCAATAATGATCGATATACTTATACTCCTATGCCTACTCCAAGTTTTAAGCATAACTCATGGATGCAATCAAATAAAAATGATATAGGAAACTCTGATTCTAGAAAACAACATTCTATTCGCCATACACCCCATGGTGGTCAGTCACGTACACAACATTCCAATGAGAATGAAGATGATAGTGTAAAGCCGGATTCTGTTGAAATGGAAGGAGATAGTGAAGATATGAATGCTGAAAATGAACGCCTAGATCGTAATTGGTATCAAATGGATGATGGTTATGATGATCATAATCATCCGTTCTCTGGTAAGTTAGTTCGATTGCAGTGCTTGCTTTCTGCCAAATACGTTTTATTATTTGCTGTCATTTGTGAAAAAACTACTTTTATCTAAATACTAGTAGTATCTTGATTAGTTAAATATGCCAAAGGAAAATGACATTTTAGTGTAACCGTTTTAGCGATCATCCATTTTATGTAATAGTCAAAATGTTATTTTTCTCTCAAGTTCATCCGTTAAGTTATGCCGGTCGCTTGTCAGTAATAGTAAATGAGTTTGAGGATAATTACTCAAGAGCTAGAAATAGTTCGGTTATTGTTTTCGCTTATTTTAAAAAGTCATCAGCTGATCTTGTTTTCTACCTCGTTTCGAACTGACCCTAGTATACTACATTGCAGTAAACAATCAGGGTTATTGTGCTGCAAGAGCCACAAATTACAATAAGTAAGTTGTTTGTCTACTTTACTTAATTATTGTTACTCTATTGCAAAAAACGTAGAAATTCATTAGGATTAAAAAGAAACGATCGTTCCAACCAATGTGGTTGGAATTACTCATCGTAATGACCAATTCTAACCAACCACCTCAAAGTAGCCAGTTATAGTCGGGAGTGGTATAAAATAACCGATCAGATCACATTCACAAATGTCACGTACAATAGTCTAACTAACGAATCCAACCAACTGAGTACAGAAGCTTGATTAATCTAATGTATAGTGTGTAAGATCCATTTTTTTTGAAGGCTTTGTTTGTGAAAATCCCTCCATGTATATACATTTGTAATTTGTTCTTATTGATTTCTTCAGTTGTACATTTTGTTAATCTGTTCAATTCCATTTTGAGATGATAATATTTGCACTTTATTATAGTTTCTATTTGTTTTGTGTCTTCACTGAGTTTCTGTGTTTCTTTCTGAACTGCATTTGATGTTGTTTAAGCTGATACTTAGTCATGGTGACAGTCATATTGATTTGTTCCTCTTTTGATTGTGTTGCTTGTATTGACTGGAATTGTGCATTTCGATTGTAAATTGAAGCACTCTTCCAGAATAAGAAACACTCTGTGTTATAAAGCAATTAAATATTATCTGTCGAACGCATCTGATCAATCCAGGAGGGATAGAATAACATTTATTTGTTGCTGTTGATTTGATTAATTGAACAATGGTTGGTGGAATAACTAAGTGGTAATATTTATTTGGGTAATGATGTACATTTGTATTTATGATAAATATTAGAACTGTCATTTACCCAATTCACTTGTTTTGGATTTCAACTGGTCAATACGCGTATCTAACCTACCTAAACAGTTATTCTTCAGTCCAAACTTTCGTTTAGATCTCACATAGAGTGATTAAGTGGTGTCATAGCGAGAGATTTTCTTATTTACCCTCATATCATCATTCATTCACAATCCTTTTCACAAGCACTGAATAGAATTTTCTTCAATTTTTTTTTCTACTTACTTTTGAAATTTTTAATTCATAGATATACCTGAAGAATATGCTGCAAAAAAAGAACGTCAATTGGCGGAACGTAAAAAACGACATAAACAACGTTTAACTGCTAAAGCAGTCCAGGTGCATAAAGATAATCAAGCATGGGAACATAATCGTATGTTAAGATCCGGGGTTGTTCAACGTGTGGATTTTAGTCAAGATGAAGATTTTGATGAAGAAGGTGAAGCTAGAGTTCATTTGTTAGTGCGTAATATACTTCCACCATTTTTGGATGGACGTATTGTTTTTACACGTCAACCTGAACCGATTATTCCTGTCAAGGTAAAGTATAAATATATATATTTTATTATTTTTTTATTTCTGGACACATTAGTTTTACCTTTTTATCTGGTCAGAGAATGATAGCTATGTTATAGGATATTTATGTAATCTCTTAAGATAATTGTTTGTAGGTCTAATACTATATTGGTCAATATTACGGTTGTCCTATAGCTATCAATGTCACATACTTGAATGATGGTTCCTATTCGACTTAACTGTATAAATACGCATTATTTGTAACGTTTTATCAGCCAGATCTCTAGTCCGGGATCCTGATTCTCTTCTGGACTCGGACCTTGTACTTACCGGATACTTGTAGAATACATGTTCTAATTCAGATCAATGGGGGTTGGGACAGTCGGATTAGAGTAGCCTCTCGTGTCGCCGGGTCCTCGATCCTCGCTCTCATTTTCCGACTAAGGTAAACTCGTAATAGTTCAAGCATATCAAATGACGTGTTTACGTGCATGCGTAACAAGCTAGAAATGTACTTTTAATAAGTTGATTGGTTTTATACATGTTTGTCGTATTTCAGTGTAGTTTTTAACTGATAGCCTATTGAAAGCTAGAGAGATATGAATGTCTTATTTTGGCTCAAGACTTCTCAGCAGTAGATATAATACCTATGACCCTTATAGGATCGAACTAAAGACCCTGAGATTTTGTGACAAACAGAATACCTTCAAATCATTTAGTTTGATTTGTAGGCATTCTACAACATCACTAATCAACGAACACACGACATTTTGATCATAGGTTTTCTGCTTTATAGTTCAAGAATGTCGTATTCATTTTGAAACCCAAAAATCTTGGTCTCATTAAGACGTAAATTTGTCAATTATTCACTGCCTCATTTGTTTCAGTGATTTCGTCAGTTTGTAAAAATGACTTACTTTTAAATGACGCTTGATTAAATATCCCAGCTAAGTAATCAAGGTTTCTTTTGCATAACTATCTTTATTCAATAAGAAATGGAAAAGTATTGATCATGGTTATTTTTTATTTAGTATACGTTGTCTTAATACCGCCAAATAAAAACACCATGATCATTTATGTTTGTAAAGTACATATTATTTATCACATTCTCTGTTGCATTTTGGTTTATTAAAACTGATGAAATCTCAGCATGGATACAGAAAGTTCGATTGGCTTTTGCCAACTTGCGTCATCTATGGTGCAGGCGAGATATGTTTGCTAATCAAAGGACGAGTCTACTACGTAGCAGTCCGCTCTGTCCTACTATATGGATGCGAAACATGGCCGATAAGAGTAGAGGACATTCGTAGATTGCTGGTCTTCGATCATAGGTGTCTTCGAAGCATTGCTCGTGTATCATGGGACAACCGAGTAAGCAATGATGTCGTTAGGAAACGAGTACTAGGTAGGATGGCAAATCAATAGATGAAGTATTGAAACTTCATCAGTTGAGGTGGTTAGGATATCTGTTACGTATGCACAAAAACTGACTGCCTAGACGATCTATGTTTTGCAGTGTAGGAATAGGTTGGAAGAAAGCTAGGGGCAACCAAACCAAAACAATGGCGCAAATTCATGAAATCACTGACAAGTGGACTGAGTCATGTTGGTAGATGCAGGCTGGCTATCTGGTTGGGGTCTGCGAGATGATGGTAATCAATGGTTATACATTTTGAATGACATGGCTGAAATCCGTTTGTAGTGGCGCCGGTGCATTCATTCATTGTGTTCTCTCAAATTCTAACCTTCTGAATTCCTCATCACCTCTGTCTTTCTCTTTCTAACTTTATCTCACTGAATTATACTTTTTTAAATCATATCTTTACTCCCCTATTCTTCTCCATAATCGACAATAGTATTCTGAAATTCCATTGATAGTTTATCGAGTTTTATATTCTTAGTGTAGTGAAAGAGAACACAGGTGGGGCAACCGAATTGTATTTAACGAAAATTACAGAGTTACTCAGTAAAACAAGAAAACCATGTCGTAACTCGTTCATTTGCAAATTATCAGTCCATCATATCGAACTGGACTGTTCCTGTTGCAAAACATCAATCCATTGTCATCACTATTCATGCGTTTCATACAAATTCCATTGTTTTCTAACTCTTCCTTCCTTGATCTTCCCCCATCTTCTACTGCCAGACATTACGTTGACACTCACGTCATACACTACTTATAAGTAGCTCACACCACATTAGCACATGTATATTCTAATAGTGGACGCTTTTTTTGTTTTTCTTTTCTTTTCTTTCATTTTATAGGATCCAGAAAGTATTATGGCTAAAGTTGCTCAAAAAGGCAGTGCTATTGTGAAATATTTTCGTGAACAAAAAGAACGTAAAAGAGCACAGAAAAAAGAATGGCAATTAGCTGGTACACGTATTGGTGAAGTGATGGGTATTAAAGCGCCGGAAGAACAAGATAATTGGACAGAGAAATCACATCGTGATGCACAAACATTTGCCGATAAAGTAGGCGATATGAAATCGGAAGCAGTGAGTGAATTTGCTACAAGAAAAACTATTGTAGAACAACGACAATATTTGCCAGTATTCTCTGTCAGGACATCTTTATTGAGAATGATTAAAGAACATCAAGTAAGTAGGTTGTTATTGTAATTTTTTTTGTTTTGTACAGTACACAATTTGTGTAACACTTTGTTTTTTGAGTTTGAAAATCATTTTTTTTTTATTTTTTCTACATTTCAATTTAGATTGTAGTGATTGTTGGTGAGACTGGTAGTGGTAAAACAACTCAACTAACTCAATATTTACATGAAGATGGTTATACAATTTATGGTATGGTTGGTTGTACTCAACCACGTCGTGTTGCTGCTATGTCAGTTGCTCGACGAGTTGCTGAAGAAATGAATGTACGTTTAGGTGAAGAAGTTGGTTATGCTATAAGATTTGAAGATTGTACTTCTTCTTCAACTTTAATTAAATATATGACTGATGGAATTTTATTACGTGAATCATTACGTGAATCGGATCTTGATCCATATTCTGCAATTATTATGGATGAAGCACATGAAAGATCATTGAATACTGATGTCCTGTTTGGATTGTTACGTGAAGTAAGTATTTTTTTAGTTTCCAAAGTTTAAATATTAATGATAATAAAGGTTCGAATTACCCCTGTTGTTGATATTCAAGACTGAACAATTAGTTGCTGTTTGGACTCTGCTTTTGAGTATGAAGCAGAAGGTAGTAGTCGGTTCTAGTTTCAGTTTAAACAACTTCAATACTGTTTTACAAATCATTCCAATATCAAGTTAGGCAACATGTACCTGTTACCCACAATATTGATCTATTCCGTAAAATAAAATATACACATGTTAGAATATTCACCAAATATCCTACGAAGAATCATTTTGTAAGTGTAAATTCGATTGGTCGATTCCTATTGGTCAATATTATGGTCATCCTAGCTATCAATGTCACTTCAGTCAGTCAGTCAGTCAGTTGCAACGTAGAACTTCGTACGTATGTACATAAGTTCATGTTGCCATACCACATTATTAGCACAGAAACGCAGATGTCAAATCAAATCCCATAGTGATAAAGATAGTAGAGGTATTAATGTTAATAAAGAAGACTAGGGTTTGAAGAAATTATTCAAAAAATATAAATCAGTGAGATAAGGTTAGAAAGACAAAGTCAGAGATGCTGACGAATCCAAAAGATTAGGATTTGAGAGAGCTCAAAGAGTGGATGCACCTGCGCCATTGCAAACGATTTTGAGCCATGTCGTTCAAGGTCTCTAACCATTGATGACTTTCGTCTCGCGGACCCCAACCAGGTAGTCTACATCTACCAACATGACTCAGTCCACTTGTCAGTGACTTCATGGATTTCTGCCATGTTTTGGTCTGGCCGCCCCTAGCTTTCTTCCAACCTACTCCTACACCACAAAACATAGCTCGTCGAGGCAGTCGGTGGTTCGGCATACGCAAGACATGTCCCAACCACCTCGACTGATGAAGTTTCACCACTTCATCGATTGATCTGCCATCCTTACCTAGTACTCGTTTCCTAACGACAGCATTGCTTACTCGGCTGTCCCACGATATACGAGCAATGCTTCTTAAACATCTATGATCGAATACTAGTAACCTACGAACATCTTCTACTCTTAACGGCCATGTTTCACAGCCATATAAGAGAACGGAACGAACTACTGCGCAGTACACCCGCCCTTTGGTTAGCGAACGGATATCACGCCTACGCCATAAGTGACGCAGGTTGGCAAAGGCCAATCGAGCTTTCTGTATCCGAGCTGAGATTTCGTCAGTCACCAGACCGTCAGCACTGATGAGACTCCCCAGATAAATGAAGCGGTCTACACGCTCGACTACTTCACTCCCTATCACTAGTTCAGGTGCAGATGCAACCCAGTCTTGAAGCAACATTTTGCATTTCGAGGGGGAAAACCGCATCCCGAACATGCTCGCATTGTTGCTTATGGTAGTCAGAAGACTCTGCATTTTGTCAGCGTCTTCACCGAATAGAACTATGTCATCGGCATATTCTAGATCAGTAAGCGACTTTCCTGGTAAAAGTCAACCCATGAAAAATCAGACGAGCTTAATGTTAACTCTAACAGGATGTCTACGACAAAGTTAAACAAGAATGGAGAGAGTGGACAGCCCTGACGGACACCACTTGATGTAGAGAATTCAGATGACAGTTCGCCATATGCTCTCACCCGACCGGTGGTGTTCGAGTAGAGTGCTTGTATAAGGTTAATGTACTTCTTTGGTACACCTTTCAATGACAGACACTGCCACAGAACCTCACGATCCACTGAGTCGAATGCCGCCTTAAGGTCCAGGAACACGACTATTGTCGGACGTCTAAATGTGTGTCTGTGTTCCAGGACCTGTCGTAGTGTGAAGATGTGGTCTATACAACCACGTCCAGGTCGAAAACCAGCCTGGTTTTCTCGAGTCTGCTCTTCGCGAGCTCTAGTTAGACGTCTAAGTATAATCGAGGCTAACAATTTAGAAACTATATTAGTTAAACTTATTCCCCTGTGATTGTCACAAGAGGACTTCTGTCCTTTCTTGTAGATTGGGACAATTAGCGACTGAGACCAGTCAGATGGGATTACGTCCATTTCCCAGATTCTATCTGGGATCTCGGTCAGTCTAACCGTTAAAACTGGACCACCATCCTTAAACATCTCAGGGGTAAGCCTATCGGGACCTGCCGCTCTACCTCTCCTTAGATTTCCTATAGCTTTCTCAACTTCATGTAAACTGGGAGGACTTAAATCGATTTGCCATTCAGGATGACTGGAGATCGTAGGCAACCGAAGTGTGGCTGAAGGCCAGTTGAACTGATCCCTAAAGTGTTCTGCCCATCGGTCCAGCCTCCTAGATTGAGAGTGGATAATAAGACCATCCTTTTCCGAGATAGTCTCACTTACATTCGGGTTCCTAATACCGGTTTCTTTAATAAGGCGGAAAAGTTGTCTAGTGTTGCCGATCGCCGCTGCCTTTTCCATCACTTTTGCTTTCGCCACCCACCACTGTTCACGGTCGTTACGTAGGCTTTTTATAAGTCTGCGCCTAAGCTGACTACGCTCTTCATCATGTTCAGAGTCAGGTGGGATGCGTTTTCGAGCATCCATCAGTTCGGTGGATGCGACTGAAATCCACTGCTTCATCCTAGCCTTGTGGTTTACCTTGATAGCAGATACCATTGCTGTTTCCACAGCCTTCTTGATATGATTCCAACCTGCTTCAGGATGGGAATCACTCTCATAGCCGCCTAACTGTTTTTCTAGTTCCTCCTGAAATATTTTCTTAGCTTGATTATCATCAAGTAAAGCCCTAAGAGGCTTCCTTACGGTGTCTTTCCTACGTCCAGCAAGCCTCAAACAAATACGTGCTCGCACAAGGGCATGATCTGAATCTAAACATGTGCCCCAGAACGAGCGGCAGTCCTCTATCGAACCCCTCCATCGGTGGCTGATGGCGATGTGATCTAGTTGTGTCCAACGTTGAGACGACTTTGGAGGTCGCCAGGTCAAAAGGTGTTTTTCCTTATGCTTAAAATTAGTGTTTGCTAGAAATAATTGGTTATCTGAGCACAGTTGCAACAGACGGTCACCATTGTCTATTCTTTGAGCCGCGAGACCGTAACATCCACCTAGGTGTCTTTAATTTTCACTCAGTCTACCTACTTGTGCATTGAAGTCACCAGCCATTATAACTATATCAGAGCGCTTAACTTTTTGGAGGAGGTCCGAAAGCTTTCTGTAAAACTCATCTTTTACATCATCTGGGCTGCAGTCAGTGGGGGCGTAGGCTGATATGACGAAGAGGCAACGACGAGTGTCCCTATCTTTCCGAGTCCTTACTGTCCCGTTGAGTCGGACGGCGCACAAGCGACTATCTACAGGATCCAGTCAAGGAGAGATTGTTCTGCCCTACGACTCAATGCTATACCTACACCGGCGAGGCCCCTAGAAGCAGCATCAGGGCTACCGGATACACGAAGGGTAAATCGAGCTGCTTCTTTATCTTGACATGGTGAGGTCAAATGAGTGATGCTACTCGGATCCTGTATGCGCGTTTCCGAGACGCAGCACACATCGATGGAACGAGATTCTAAAGTCCTAGCTAATGATGCCTGTTGCCCTATTTGACACAATGTCCGTACATTGAATGCTCCAACATGTAGTTTGGAACGGGGTTTAAGGAGACCAGGAACGACGTTTCGCAAACTCGCATCGTTTGCATTAGCTGTGCACTGTAATAAATGAATGTGAGAAGATTTAGTTGTGGAGATAAGAGAGGTATTAGGGAATTTAGGAAGGATTTGATTTTGAACAATTTGGTCTCGTGTGCTGGTACGGGTATGAGGGCGGTTATCACTTCCCGGATGCCCACACCGTGGAAGGTTGTTTCTTGACGAACCTGAAAAGGAAGATGGATTAGTGTTGGTGCGTGACCGCAGAGTCCAAGGGACAACTGTTTGAGGCCGGTCACGCACGGCCTTTTTATGAGAGGTATTTAGAGGATTAGCTCCGTTCTTAAAGGCCCTTAGTGGGCACCCTTACCCGAGGAGACGGAAATCCGTGAGGTAGGGGAGGTGTGACATTTTTAGGGCCGACCTTTTCTAACCCTTCCTTCCTTGTGAGAAGGCAGCATCGCTGCAGATGCTGGTTGTCTGAGGGAAACACCTTACTGCTGTCACACGCCTCTGCAGTCAGCAGTACGACTTCGCCCTCAGACCTTGGGTAGCTGCTTTTAGTCTCATCGTTCTCCAATCGACCTGCCTGGCATGGTAGGACCTGCAGGAACATGTGTTCCAGCCAGTATAGCTCGGTTGGGTCATCACGATAGGCAAGCCCGACCACCACGTCAAGGTAGCAGCTTCGGTCGGGATCAATGTCACTTCAGATATTTTTGTTCTATAGTTCGCCTTGACTGTCAACGTCACAGACTTCGATGCTATTTCCTATTCGATCTAAATGTATAAATACTCATTATCTGTAACGTTTTATGACCCGGACCCGGATCCGGATCCCTAGTCCGGGATCCTGATTCTCTTCTGGACTCGGACCTCGTACTTTCTGGATGTTTTTAGAATACATGTCCTACTTTACGTCGTCTTCTTTTACTCAATGGCGGGGTTGGGACACTCGGATTAGAATAGCATGTCGTGTCGCCGGATCCTCGCTCTCGTTTTCCGACTCAGGTAAACTCGTATTAGTTCAAGCATATCAAATTGACATGTTTACGTGCATTCGTAATAACACATTATCGACGTTTAATTCTTCAAAAATAAATAATGATTTTTTATTGTATACTCGTCGTTGCTTATCACTTTAGCCTATGAAATCAATTATTTCTTTGTATGACTCCTCATAAATTAGGCTTTCTAAGAATATTTTTTTGTAGATCTGTAAAGCTCATTATTTTTGGTAAAGGTTCGTATCCTATCATTTTTGATTGAAAAAACCTCTTCACTAGGTCTCGGTTGATATTCGGCAATCTTGAGCGGACATCTCAATAATATTATGTGTAGCTACAAACTAACTATTACATTTTGAGTCGTAGTTAGCGGTAAATAAAACACGTGTGTTTGAAGCGACTGATGTTACGTAGAAAAATCCAAATGTATGAGTGCTTAAACCGAAATAAGTTGAGCGGAATTCGAACCCGGGACTTAGTAACTCAAAGTCGAATACCTTAAACATTGCACAGTCGTTTCACTTTATTCTCAGTCATATTATCGTACAATCAATCTTTTTTCCTCTAAATAATCATGAATTTACTGTTTTATGTATTATTTTTCAGGTTGTTAGTAGACGTAATGATTTACGTCTTTTAATTACTTCTGCTACTATGGATGCAGAAAGATTTGCTCAATTTTTCGGTGATTGTCCTATTTTTCGAATACCCGGTAGAACATTTCCAGTGGATACACAATTTAGTAAAACAACAGTAATGGATTATGTTGATGCATCTGTGAAACAAGCAATTCAAGTTCATTTAGGTTCACCAACAGATGGTAAATCTATTCCTTTTCGTTTTATTTTTATGCATTTGACATTTTAATCAGTTTGTCTTTTGTTCTCACTAAATACGAACTTATTACTAAGATGAGATTCAATTAATCAATCAATCAATCAACAGCAACGGAGAACTTCGTACGTACGTACATACATCAGTTCATTTTGCCATACCACATTAGCACAGAGCTGTAATTGTCAATTTAAATCCTCTACCTCTACTACTGTAGAGGTAGTAGAGGTATTAGCAGTAGTCGGAAAGGTTAGACTTAGAAGATATTATTCAGAAAGTAGAATCTAGACTTAAAAAGATAAAGTGATGAAGAATTGAACAGTTTAGGATTTGAGAGAACACAATGAATGAATCCAATTGCACCACTGCGAACGGTTTTGAGCCATGTCATTCAGGGTCTCTAACCATCTATTACTAACATCTCGCTGGCACCAACCAGGTAGTCGACACCTACCGACGTGGCTCAGTCCACTTGTCTGTGACTTCATGGACTTCTACCATGTTTTGTTCTGGCCACCCCTTGCTCTCTTCTAACCTACTCCTACACCACAAAACATAGCTAGTCGAGGCAGTCGGTGGTTAGGCATACGCAACACACGTCCCAACCACCTCAACTGATGAAGTTTCAATGCTTCATCTATTGATTTGTCATCCCTACCTAGTACCCGTTTCCTAATAACAGTACTGCTCACTCGGTTGTCTCAGGATATACGAGCAGTGCTTCGAAGAAACCTATGATCGAAAACCAGTAACCTACGAATATCTTTTACTCTCACTGGCCATGTTTCACAGCCATAAAGTAAGATGGAGCGAACTACTGCGCAGTACACTCGTCCTTTAGTCAGCAAACAGATATCTCGCCTGCGCCATAAGTAACTCAGGTAAAGATGAGATTCAGGGTTATTAAGTGAATATGACAAATCAGTTGATGATATTGTCGACGTCTACTACTGTTGATATTGTAACTAACTTCTATTATGATATCTGTCTTGATAGTTTCATCTCATTGTGCTACTTTGATATGAAAGCTGTTTCCACAAATTTGCTACAAATTAAACTGGACATCTTTTAAAATTTCATTGAATATTTGGAATGACAGATAGATAAAACCATTGATAGGTATATTACACTCTCTTTACCATACACACACACATACATACACTCATTCACTGTCATCCATAGCTAAAGAAACAAAATATTGTCTTTGTATTATTTATACGATTCCAATATTTATATCTTGAAGTTGATACTAAGGAGGAAATATTACCGGTAATTGTTACTAAAATAGTAAACTTTTTTTTATGTTCTTAGTTTGTTCTCGCGTGCTGTTGTGGGTATGAGGGCGGTTGTCACTTCTCGGATGCCCTCACCGTGGGAGAGTGTTTCTTAAGGAACCTGAAAAGGAAGGCAGATTAGTGTCGGTCTTAGAGACCTGGGAGTGTGACCGCAGAGCCCAAGTGACAGCTGCTTGAGACCGGTCACGCACGGCTTTTTATGAAAGGATTGTTGAGTATTAGCTTCGCTCTTTTTAAAGCCCTTATAGGGCAGCCCTTACCACCGGAGATGGAAATCCGTGAGGTAAGGTGAGGTGTAAAATTTTCAGGGTCGACCTTTTCTAACCCTTCCTTCCTTGTGAAAAGGAAGCATCGCTGCAGATGCTGGTTGTCCGAGGGAAACACCTTACTGCTGTCACACCCCTCTACAGTCAGCAGTACGACTTCGCTATCGGACCTTGAGTAGCTGCTTTTAGTCTCATCGTTCTCCAATCGACCTGCCTGTCATGGTTGGGTCATCACGATAGGCAAGCCCGACCACCATATCAAGGTAGCAGCTACGGTCGGATCAGGCAATTGTTACTAAATCGTAAACTTTTTCTATGTTCTTAGTTTACTACTAAAAGTTAAACGTTCAAATACTTGTACACTATAAGTTATGTTTATGTATATAGACTGTCTGAAAATGTTATTCATTAAGTTTATCACTGTAAACATATTTTCTTAATGTTTCAATCGTTCGTTTGTTTTTTTTCATCTCTCTCTCTCTCTGTCTCTAGGTGACATATTGATTTTTATGCCCGGTCAAGAGGATATCGAAGTGACATGTGAATTAATTGCTGGTTAGTTGTTATGACTCTTTGTTTTTTTCTCTCTGGTTTAGGGTTATCAACTAACTAACCACTAAATGTCCATTTTTCTTTTTAGTATGAGATGTTCTAGCAGTGTATACTTTTCACTGCAATAATCAAACTTGGAACTAGCAGCTTTTTGCAAAAAGCTGTTAATATTTGAATTGACATCTTATTGTTTACCATTTATAATTTCATTTATGGTATTGATTGGTGGTTGCGTAATACTGCGAATTATTGACCATTGAATATCAGCTTTGTCGTATAAAGGTTAGGTGCTTACAGCCAAGACCTTAGGGTCATATACTTGATTCTCAGTGAAGTCATGGTTTTAAGCTGTTGAGAAATCTCATACTCAGTTAAAACCGGTGTCTTATGCTTCTTGCTTTATAAAGTATCAGTCCATGAAGTAAATTTAAAACTTCAATAATCTTTACAAACCCATTATACTAATATTTTTTTCCCTTTGCATCTTTGTACATGCGTTCGGCCCAACGAAAACATGGCAGAAATTCATGAAATTACTGACAAGTGGACTGAGTCATATTGGTAGATGTAGGCTACCTGGTTGGGGTCCGCGAGACGAAAATCACCGATGCTTAGGGACCTTGAACGATATGGCTCAGAATCGTTTGCAATGGCGCAGGTGTATTCATTCATTGTGTCCCCTCAAATTCTAACCTTCTGAATTCCTGATCATCTCTATCATTCTCAATCTACATTTATCTCACTGAATTATACTTCTTGAATCGTATCTTCGAACCCTAATCTTCTCCATTACTGCTAATATTTCTACTATCGCTATCACTGTTGGATTTGAACTGACAGTTGTGTCTCTATGTTGATGTGGTATGACAACATGAACTAATGTACACTTACGTACGAAGTTCTGCGTTGTATTTGTCTGTTTGTCTGTCTTGTACATGCATTGTAATCGTAATCAGAATAGTTATTATTATCCGAAAATATTAACCACTTTCTTGTTAATAAACTTTAATTTATCCGTAATTTAAATGATAATATTTTTGGTTGCTAAATCTACGATGAGGCGTGCTAAAATTTCTGTGTAATCATTCAATCGAACATCCAGTTATTAACCACAAACGTCCCAACCTAATAGTGTTTAAAACATATATTAAATCTGGATAACTGAATAAAAAAATCAATAAAGTCCCACAATGATCGTTTTAATATTTTCACTCTTTGAATAAACAAGAAATGCGTAAAATATGTTCGACAATAGAGAAAGAAATATTATTGTTAGAGACAGTTGTCGTTGACTGTCTCTTATAATGAGATAAAATTCTTGCCAGATGATGAATAATGTTATTTCTGTAGAGTTTTATTGTTAACTCAGTGATGATTTAAACAATTTTTAAAAATCTTGATTTTTTTTGGTTTTATGCATTGAATTTTGAACTGTTTACAATTTTCAGAACGTTTAAGTAATTTGGAAGAAGCTCCTCCATTATCTATCCTTCCTATTTATTCTCAATTACCAAGTGATCTTCAAGCAAAAATATTTATGAAAGCTGAAAATGGTGTTAGAAAATGTGTTGTGGCAACAAATATTGCTGAAACTTCATTAACTGGTACACTTTGTTTTTTGTGATTATTCTATGCTTTTTCATTATGCAATTATGAAGATTGTTCAGTTTCATTGAAATTATAAACGATCAATGTTAGTTCACCATCAGAAACTTGGAAGTACTGGACGACTATATCGTCCTAGTATTATGTCACTCATCAACGGTGCGCATCTACGACCCCTGCTCGCGGGAATCGATCCAATTACTTTCGATCTCGCGCGCAAACGCTTAGCCTCTAACGATGTTATTGTATAACTTTAATTAATCCAAAGTGTTGCGTAACCTCACCCATTGTTTTCGGTGAGTAACTATCTACGCCCAACAGGAATGAATTCCACTGATCGCGACTTCTCACTAGAACTCACTAGGACTTCTGTTCCTTTAAATGGGACAACTGTGTGTACTTGCAAGGGTCCCTAATGTTGGAGTAGACTAGTCTAACAAGTTTGCTAGCTCCATGCGACTCAATTTCAAAAGACAGATCATACTTCGGAAAAATTTAACGTTATTAGAATACTTTTCAGATTTTATATTTCTTAACTTATGGTACGAGAACAGTTATTCGTACTTACTGTATATCAAATTTTACCTGAGGATTATTTAATAGACGAATAAATCTTTTCTCTCTGCTTGTGATATCTGGTCTCTTAGCTGAGGTCATTCCTTGAATTTCTGTATTCGATCATTATTGTCTGTGAACTATTTCTGGTGTCAGATGAGAACATATTAACAGTACTGCAGTTCGGCAATTTATTCGGACACAGTAATGGTAATACACTTAGGATCTTCATCTTGAAACACCGACTTCGGTGACTTGGATATGTGTTACTAATGTCATCGCAAAGGCTTCCACATTGTGTGTTGATTATTAACTCTGGAAATGTGTGAAAAATGCTTAAAGATGGCCGGTTTATGACACAGCGCTTTGTAAAACCAACGTCATGTCTTTCTAGCTGAGGTCCTAAAAATAATACAAATCAATGACCTGAGACATCATCATACCATGACTCAGAGTAAAGACCAGCAGTAATCTCCTGCTGTATATTTCACATTATTCACATGAAGGCAAGAGAAACTTCTTTAAGTGAAAAAGCATTCTTTTTTCTTTGTTTGTTGATTCTATTTCAATTTTTATACTGTATCATTTACATAATATTCTTGTTCAATGATTACTTTGTCGTCACTCCACCTGTTCCTTCCCTTACATTGTCATCATGTTATCCTTTTCATTTTGTGCGGTGTCCATTTGTACCAAATTTTATGTGTATTAAGTTTTGTTCAAAGAATACTCAGTAATGAGTGTTAGCTAACTTGTATATAGGTGTCTCCGAAGCATTGCTCGTGTATCCTGGGACGACCAAGTAAGCAATCCTATCGCTAGGAAACGAATTCTTGGTAAGGATGGCAAATCAATAGATGAAGTGTTGAAACTTCATCAGTTAAGGTGGTTGGGACATGTGTTGCGTATGCCCAACCACCGACTGCCTCGTCGAGCCTTGTTTTGTTGTGTAGGAATAGGTTGGACGAAAGCTAGGGGCGGCCAAACCAAAACATGGCAGAAATCCATGAAGTCATTGACGAGTGGACTTAGCCATGTCGGTTGGTGTCGACTACCTGATTGGGGTCCGCGAGACGAAAGTCACCAATGGTTAGAGACCTTGAATGACATGGCTCAAAACTGTTTATAGTGGCGCCGGTGCATTCATTCATTGTGTTCTCTCAAATTCTAACCTTCAGAATTCCTCACTATCTCAATCTTTCTCTTCCTAACTTTATCTCTGAATTATGCTTTTCGAATCATATCTTCGCTCCCTAATCTTCTCCTTTGCTGGTAATACTTTTAATATCGCTATCACTCTTGGATTTGAATTGACCTTTGAGTCTCTGTGGCTGATGTGTTATGGCAACCTGTACTGATGTACGACGTTCTGCGTTGTATTTGTCTGTCTGCTGACTTGTACAAATAATATACTCACACGAAAGGAGTGACATTTCCCTATGTTCTATCAACTATTTGATCAATGTTGTTAATTGAAAATAATACCGCTCAATCACCGAATCACCATCCTTGTTTAATCCGAATTGCTACATTACGTCAATAAATTCGGAATGAAATTAACAAGATTGAATTATTTAATATGCGATTTTAGTATTATTGGTCATAAACAAAAAACTAAACATCATTAACCTAAGAGAATATGAGGGTGAAATGAAACTGCTCTCGTATCATGGTACTCGACATCTAGCTATTTATTTATCACGTATACATCTCCTGTAACTCAATGAATCAGATTGTATGCATTTTATTAGTAGGATTCAAATCACTAGTCAATAGCTTCATAGATCTATTCTACTGTTTCGTTTAATTTATCTTTAACTTTCCTCCGGTTTTTATTCACTTACTTAAAAATATTAGGTAGTGGTAGTAGTAGTAGTTGACCGAATCAAACAGGGATTTACTGTTCTATTTAATTTGGAGATTGTTCAGTTTCATTGAAATCGCAAGCGATCAATTTTAAACCTGGAGGTACTGAACGGCTGTATTATCTGAGTATGGTACCCAACAGCTCTGTGCGCGTCCTCGACTGCGGCTTGCGGTCATCAAACCTATAACCTTCGATCCCGCGCGTGAACGCTTAACCTCTAGACCACTGAACTAGCATCCAACGATGTTAATGTCTAACTTGTATCAACCTACGGTCCTGCGCCACCTAATCGATTGTTTTCGGTTGGCACTACTTCACATTCGGCAGGGTTGAACTCCACTGCTTACAACTTCTCACTAGAACTTGGAGTAATTTTTTTCACGGAGCTAGTCACTAGTGAGCACTTATGCGCTAGTGGAAATCGTAAATGCGCACTGCTCATGAGTCGCATACTATCGAAATTCATAAATTAATTCTATCTAAATCAATATATATTTTTTTATTTGTTTAACTTTTAGTTGATGGAATACGTTATGTAATTGATTGTGGTTATTGTAAATTGAAAGTTTTCAATCCTAAAATTGGTATGGACGCGCTACAAATATTTCCAATTAGTCAAGCTAATGCTAATCAACGAGCTGGTCGCGCTGGTAGAACTGGTCCAGGGTAGGTGATTTTTTTTCTTGTTTAAGATTGTGATTTGAAGAAATACTATTGTAAATTGTATCGAATCTATAGTTTCCTGTCGTTCCATGTAGTTTATATTGTGGTGTGTGCTACTTATACGAACGATATAAGTAGTATGAGAAGAAACGTGAAAGAAGAAGTCGCACGGTCAGAAGAGGAAAACGGAAAGCAAATGGAGCAAAAGCAAGAAGTAAATGGATTACCAACAGGAAGGAAAGGAAGCGACAACGGGAATGGAAGAAGGATGGAGTGTTGGAAGTCACGACTCAAAGATGGTGTGCAAATAGGGTATTCAATGTAATGTTTTCGTTTTTAACTGACTCAGAGTGTAAATTTGCAAAATAAAATCTTGTCAACTCCACAGCCAGCTCGAGTGGGTCGCCATCCACCGTCAAACTTCTGACCGTGCGACTTCTTCTTTCACGTCCCTTCTTATACTACTTATATCGTTCGTATAAGTAGCACACACCACATTATGTTGACTTTCTTGTCAGTTCACATAATGTTTTATGTAGGTGGCACTTACTGGACGTAGAAGTGAGTTGTTTAGTTCAAAAGCGTTAAATCACTCAGTTCAGGTGAATTTCTCTATGAGTTGCTGTTTTCGGGGGTCTTTTCACTTTTATTTACATTTTTGTTGGTATTGAGCATTCTTCTATTTTGACCTTGAATTACACAATTTGTTGCTGACTATTTTTTTATTACTTATTCACTTACGCCTGTTACTCTTCTTATAGTATAAGCTACTGCTGACCAGGAATCCCGAATCAACTCTGTCGTGGACTCTCCATTCCTTGTTTTTCAGGAAGAATTTTCATTTTTCGACAATTCTAGTATTTATTATAGTCTCTTTCAATATTTAGTAAAATTATTGCAACTAATGATTGAGGTAATCGGTAACTTTCTATAAATATAACGTAGAAAATAGTCAGTCAGTCAGTTACAGCGTAGAACTTCGTATGTAAGTACATCCGTTCAGGTTGTCATAACGCATCAGCACAGAGACGCAACTGTCAGTTCAAATCCCATAGTGTAGAGGCAGTTGAAGTGTTAGCAGTAATGGAGAAGATTAGCGTTTTAAGATATGATTCGAGAAGTATAATTCCGTGAGATAACTTAAGAAAGAGAAAGATAGAGATGATCAGGAATTCAGAAGGTTAGAATCTGAGAGAACACAAAGACTGGATGCACTTGCGCCATCGCAAACAATTTTGAGTCATGTCGTTCAAGGTGTCTAACCATTGGTGACCTTCGTCTCGCGAACCCGGACCTACATCTGCCAACATGACTCAGTCCACTTGTTAGTGACTTCATGTTTTTGTGTCATGTTTTGGTTTGGACGCCCCTAACATTTACTAGATATTTATATTTCAGACTACAATTTACACAACATTTCGGCTCAACTAGTTAGCTGTATTTTGACCATGAATAGTTTTTTTTGTAGGATTAACATTCTATTATGGATAATTCATGACATAGCCGTTGATTATGCTCACAGCTGATGATAATCATAGTTCGGATGAAGTATTGAATGTATGTTCATCCACGTCCATGTCGAAAACCAGCCTGGTTTTCACTAATCTTCTCCATTACTCCTAATACTTCTGCGGTGTGAGCTGCTTATAAGTAGTATATGACATGAGTGTCAACGTAATGTCTGGCAGCATAATATGGGGGAAGATCAAGAAAGGAAGAGCTAGAACACAATGGAATTTGTATGAAACGCATGAACAGTGACATTGGATTGATGTTTTGCAGCAGGAACTGATGAACTGATATTTTGCAAATGAACGATTTACGATATGGTTTTCCGATTTTACTGAGTAACTCTGTAATTTCGCTAAATACAATTCGGTTGTCCCACCTGTGTTCTCGTTCACTACACTTCCACTATCTCTACCGCTATGGGATTTGAGTGGCGTCTCTATGCTAATATGAGGTATGGTAACCTGAACTCACCTACTCATCTACGAAGTTCTACGTTGTAACTGAATAAAGTAGTGACTTATCGATTGCGGGTTTTTATAGTTAATCTATTCTGTAAATAATAAAATGTTAACGACAAATCTTTCATTTGGAAGCTAATATTTCTTTAAGCCTACATTTACTAACCAGTTTGCCATCGAATTGACAATAATATTTAACTAATTTTCTTTTATTCCTTTGAATTACATATCTTTTTTTCTCAGAGTATGTTATCGTTTATACACTATAAGCCAGTATCAAGATGAAATGTTGATCACATCTGTTCCCGAAATTCAAAGAACTAATCTGGCCAATGTTGTTCTCTTACTAAAGTCTTTGGGTGTTCAAGATTTGATGCGATTTCATTTCATGGATGCTCCTCCACAGGTATGTCGTCTGCATTTAATAAATTTGAAAATAATTGTTAGGATATTCTCCGACTATCCTACGGAGAATCATTTTGTTAGTGTAAATTCTATTGGTCGATTCCTATTGGTCAATATTATGCTCGTCCTAGATATCAATGTCATGTAATTCAATGTTGTTTCTTATTGGTCGTCCTGATTATCAATCTCACTTCAATTCTTTTTTTCCATTGGTCGCCTTAACTGTCATTGTCACAGACTTCAATGTTGTTTCTTATTCGACCTAAATGTATAAATACGCATTATCTGTAACATTTTATGACCCGGATGCGGATCCTGATCCCCAGTCCAGGATCCTGATTCTTTTCTGAACTCAGACATCGTGCTTTCTTGAAGCTTGTAGAATACAGGTTCTACTTCATGTCAAGTTTTCTTCTTTCATTCATTGGGGTTTGGGACAATCGGATTAGAGTAGCCTGTCGTGTCGCCGGATCCTCGCTCTCATTTTCCGACTAAGGTAAGCTCGTAATAGATCAAGCATTATCAAATGACATGTTTACGTGCATTCGTAACAATAATAAACTTTTCAATCCTGAAATGTTACTGCAATTATTCACAAAAACATATAAAACTTATTTGGTTTCTACTACTAAGACTGTGTGTTGGAATTCAGTCGTTCTGGAATAAACTTATCATCTAGTCTTTCTGATCAACTTAACTACTCAACCTGTTCATTCAGTTCATATCGTAGGTTCGAATTTCTCTCTCCATGTTACATAGTTTCCGTTAGTTGGAGTTGTTAACACTTTACCCATTGAACAAAATACTATGGCTTGAAGTATACTAATCATTTCAAAGTTAACAGTTTTATTCTACCAACAATCGTAAATTAGGTAGGTACATTTTAAAATATTAGAAAAACAGTTCGTAGTCTACAGTATGAGGTCACTAACCCCACATGCCCAACCCTTCTCGTTTATTCGGGCTTGATACTAGGAGTAACCTTAGAAAGGCTCCTGGCCGAGTTTTCTATGAGTTCATGTTATTGCTATTCATTGTTCTTTTTCCATGTGACTAAACTGAGATTTGTTTTTCCCACATTTGTTAGGATAACATATTGAATTCAATGTATCAACTTTGGATTTTCGGTGCACTTGATAATACTGGTAGTTTAACAACTTTAGGTCGTCAAATGGTTGAATTTCCATTGGATCCAGCATTGTCAAAATTATTAATTATTTCCTGTGATATGAATTGTTCCGAAGAGATTTTAACTATTGTATCAATGCTCTCTGTACCAAGTGTATTTTATCGACCAAAAGGTCGTGAAGAAGAATCAGATAATGCAAGAGAAAAATTTCAAGTGCCGGAATCGGATCATTTAACATTATTGAATGTTTTTACTCAATGGCGTAAATCCGGTTATTCATCAGCATTTTGTGCTAAACATTTTTTACATTTGAAAGCTATGCGTAAAATTCGTGAAGTTCGACAACAAATGAAAGAAATCATGGAACAGCATAATATGAATTTACAATCAATTGGTAGTGATTGGGATGTTGTACGTGAATGTTTATGTGCTACATTCTTTCATCAAGCTGCTCGTATCAAGGTAAAAATTTGATTTGATTGGTTTTAGTTGACTTCCGTTTACACCTGTGTTGCTTTGAATCATCAATGAACTGGACATAATTGTGTAAATTCGGTGGTGCCCACAAGGTTTTTAGGTTATTATCTATAAATGAACCATTAACAATTAGAGATTATTGATTAAATACGCTAGATTTCTAATTTGCACTGGGTTCTTGCAGAAAAATCGGACAGATAGTCAGTTAGTTTGCTATCTGACTATTTTGTAAATCCATTAAAATTAACCATATAGATTATAGTATCATATTAGCCACAGGATCAGTAGCTCGTAAATATTGCCATGGAACTTTGTTGATGTACTATGTATTGGGAAGCTAGTTAAAACTAGTAAGCAAGTCATCTGTCCTCGACTGCAGTCTTGTTTTTCAACTACTGATGATATTCTTTCATGAATAAAGTGAACTTCATGTTATCATTCATTGTATGTAATGTAGAGTTCTGGATGAGCTCGATATATTGTACAGATTAATTTTAGATCTTGTCTTTCGGTTAATGTTTTCTACATTCTGAGCTATAGTTTGATAGTAGTCCTTTTATGAAAGTTGCATTATTAAAAAATTGTACATTTTGTAATATACTAGAGTTGAAATTGCATGGATGGCATATGTATAAAATTAAACAAGAGTTTTATGCTGTATATACTTTTTTTGACTCGGTTCATTGACCATGGCTTCATTGTCGTAACTCAGTTGTTTTTCATTTATACAATTTATATATCCGAATCATTCATATTCGTTTCCAACTCAATTCAATATTATTATTATTATTGTTATTATTATCACTATTCAATTTCTTTGTTGACTACTTATTCCCATGATGTGATAGGTTGGGACATGTTTTACGAATGCCCAATCACCGACTGCCTCGACGAGCTATGGCTTTATGGTGTAGGAGTAGATTGGAGGAAAGCTAGGGGCGACCAAACCAAAACATGGTGCAAATCCATGGAATGGTTGGGGTCCGCTAGACGATAGTAGCCGATGGTTAGAGACCTTGAACGACATGGCTCAAAACCGTTTGGAATGGCGCAAGTGCATCCACTCGTTTTGTTCTCTTAAATCCTAACCTTCTGAATTCCTCGTCATCTCTATCTTTCTCTTTCTAAACTTATCTTAGTGAATTATACTTCTTGAGTATATCTTCAAATCCTAATCTTCTCCATTACTGCTAATACTTCTACTACCTCTACCACAATCGGATTTGATTTGACAATTGCATCTCTGTGCTAATGCGGTATGACGACCTGAATTGTTGTACTTACGCACGAATTTCAACGTTGTAACTGACTGAACTTGTGATCAAACATTTGAATGAACTTATCTATCAACTTGTTCTTTGGATTTCGCCTTTTTTAACATCCTAATTAAGATGCTTGATTAAAGCGCTTTACACCGTGTTCAAAATTTCTACAATAAACGTGTCTCATTAGTTTGAGGAGAAATTCTCATTAGAAATGAATCTAAGGCTTAAGTTACTAAAACATTGTAAAATGTGTAAGACTATTTTTTCCCTAGTACTTTTGACTAAATAATATAAGTTGTGACTAGTGAACTTCAAACATGTAGATGGTGAAACAATCGTCACAACTGATATTGGGTAATCATCTTTTTTTTGCATAGCGATTTGACTGAAGCTTAAGTTGTACTACTGGACTCCAATCCAGCGATTCTATCGAATAATCGTTTAGTTGCAAGACTTTAAGATCCTAGTTTCCATCCCTAATATTGTTGTGGGTGCCCCAGAGATGAAGGCTTCCACAATATGACGAAACATCTATCAATGTTCTATGGTTTTATAATGATAATCCAACTGAACTCAATCTTTGCCAATCAAGCAATTATATTGTGGTGCGAGCTACTTATAAGTAGTATATGACGTGAGTGTCAACGTAATATCTGGCAGAAGAAGATGGGGGAAGATCAAGAAAGGAAGAGTTAGAAAACAATGGAATTTGTATGAAACGCATGAATAGTGACAATGGATTGATGTTTTTCAACAGGAACAGTCCAGTTCGATATGATGGACTGACAATTTGCAAATGAACGATTTACGATATGGTTTTCCGATTTTACTGAGTAACTTTGTAATTTTCGTCAAATACAATTCGGTTGCCCCACCTGTGTTCTCGTTCACTACAATATTATTATAATCACTCACAATATATATGATTTGATGAATTTTGCTTACTACTACTAACATGGCAATAATTTCCAGTAGTTTTCTGAATATATACTTTTTTTTTCTTGTAAACCAAAATAAATTTCTCAGGGTTTAGGTGAATATGTAAATCTACGAACTGGTATGCCATGTCATCTACATCCAACTAGTGCTCTTTATGGAATGGGTTACACGCCAGACTATGTTATTTATCATGAATTAATTATGACAACAAAAGAATACATGCAATGTGTTACATCTGTAGATGGCAATTGGTTAGCTAAAGTTGGTCCAATGTTTTACAGGTAGATGATGAATTCGGCATTTCGTAATATTTTGTTTTGTTTTTCCTGTCTATTATGTGTGTGAGGTTAAAATCCTATTTTTTTAGCATGAAAAGTTTTATGATCATTGTTGAGTTTTACAATCATCATCATGGATTAACTGACCTTAGCTATGTAACATGTAAAAAGCAAGACACACACTGGACAATTGTTTTTGTCCTTGTACACAGGGCTTTTCAGCAGGACATAATACCTACAACCTTACTAGGAATCGAAATATCTGTCCAGTGCTTCGTTATCCTCAAATGTTATTTAACCAAATTCAGTCCTTACTATAAAGTCACATTTTATTGTGTGTAGTGTAAAATGATTGGAAGCTTACAAATAGAATAAATGTCAAGATGACATAAACACAACTATTCTTTGTTGC